>JAQIXS010002062.1:0-24949 GCA_034700785.1 Rossiulus vilnensis
CAATTTTTGGATGCGGCCCGCGGACTGTTCTCAAAACTCAAAAGTGGCCCGCCAGCTAAATGAGTTGGTCACCACTGATCTATAGAGATATTTTGGCCAAGATTCAAATCAAAAATCTTATTCTCAACTGATACACCTAGGAACTAGGAAAAAAATTGTCTTCTTTGTTCAACCTTAAGTTAAGGAAAGAGGAGTGAAAGATGAGAAAAATACGACGCTTGCGATGCATGTTATTACTGATATATATTATTGTGTGTTACATGGGAGCAATCAAGAGGATTATGTGGTATTGAAAACATCCGAAAGCAATAAATGTCCTTGTTTTTCTAAACAATAAGTTAAAAATCATCGCTTAAAGCAATATGGCATTACCTGTGGTTTCACTTTTCCAAGGCACGTTGTCTAATTAACTAAAATGATTATCATAAGCTACGTTTCTAATTAGCACCGTTTTAGTTTAATCGGTTGTTACGGATTGTTGATCATGGTCTTAACATTTTAACTACGGTGCATACATTCGTAAACACCACCTGAATTAGACAACAAATGAAGCTGACATTGACCACAATCTCACGATCGTTACTTTGCATCAACTTCCAAAAGATGGAATGCGTGAATTGTAAAGCAAAACTTCAATTCGAGAATGGGATGCAACATTTTCGAGACACCGAAAGAGTAAGAACAAAAATTTCCTTTGATGTAAGGATAACTTGATGCGGTTTACCAATATCCGCAATTGCCAAACAATGCCTTAGACGCCAGTTGAGTTGGTTGGGGAGTAATGAAGAATGACATTGATGAGTTGTCACGGCAAAACGGCCACTTTTCAGAAGATGCCAGGGGACATCTCTTGCCATAGCAATCAATAACCGCGGTCGACTTTCCCCGGCAACATTCACGTGGGAATATTTCTATATTTCGACATTAGTCGTGTAACGCCATTTCCCAATTAAAAATCCATTTCGTGGATGCATGGCAGATTGCTGCCAAATCCAGCAAATGATAAGCCGTTCCCCACACTATATCTCCGTCGTTATGTTATTGCTTTTTTTACAATGGAAACCGAGCATTTCTAGATGCCAGAGTCAGCAATGTAGATGACAGCGAACGTGTGTTTCATTTTATCGCCATAACCTATATTTTTATTTAATATGCTATTAAACCGTTTCAAGTCAATTTTCCGTTAGGAGTCAAAGAACAACGTGTCATTCTTTGCATTAAATCCTCAACTTAATGCCAAACGAGCAAAATTAACTCAGTCAAATAGCACCTTCCATAGTAAGAATAAAATGCAGCTTTCTACAATGACCAACAGGATATGTTATGAAGCTGAGGCGTATACGTAATTATAATTGGAAATAAAACGGAACTTACCCATTTCAAGTTGGCTTCCTAAGGCAGGTAGGAATGGAGTTGCAAGTTTCGAAGTGTTATCCTGAGCTAAAATCTTTTTAAGAGCGTACAAGCTCATAGGCAAGTTGAAGGGAAGCACAATGACGAGAAGTCCACATGTACATGTAGACCATTTATGAAGCACAATATAAACAGTGTTCACGACATTAGCACATTTCGCGGATGCTTGGAGGAAAACCCGGTGACCTGCAAGAGAATAAAATTCAATTAACTGATAACAAATAAGCGGTAATTTTTTAGTCATGAGATCTCTACCAGGTTTCTTAAAGTAGCCCAAAACTCCGGGTTTGACACGTTAGCTAGGATAATTGCAAAACTACGACAAATTATCAAAATTGTTCTTTTTTAAGTTTACATGTATTAGGTATTTATGAACCGTTCGCCGATTTTGCAATAAACTCACGTCGGCATTGTTCCAAGATCTTTGGTGCATTATATAGATCTACAACTGTACAGGTTCAAAGACTTAGTTATATGCAAGGATTACAAAATCAATAGTTACGTAAGCAGAAGTATAAGAGAAATGCATGTAAATCCGAAAGATTTGGTATATATAGCTTTGCGACTTTCCGTCCAGTATCGATTCGTGGCAAAAGCCAGATATTTTACAGAAATTGTGAGATCTACAATAAGACGTGTGTGTTCTTCTTTTAAGCAAACAAAATGCTGTTTAAATTTATCAAGTACCTGCATAAATACTGGGCATAATACACGTACATGTGTAGCATAAACAAATTCAATTACACGCCGTTGAAAACGGAGCTAACATTTTCTGAAGAAGGTCAACCAATAAATATTGTAAAGCATTTTTTCGGTTTACATTTGCATAATTTCACCTGATGGAAAAATAATTTTAAAAACAACGAAAACAGAAAGGCAGAAAGAAAAACGCTTTAGGGCGAGGAACGAATTATACATAAGCCTACACTGTATATTTAAATTTCACATATGCAGCAAGTATACGAGATAATAGGTATGCACCTCAAGTGCATCTTGATATTTGTTTTATCTTGCGAATTTGAATGCAGCAGTACCTTGTAATTAACCAAAAACCTTGTTTTGTGACTTGATAGATTTGAACGAATTGGTGGTTGGATTTAAATAAATAACTATCACTTCTTTGAATAGGACGACAAAAGATCAATGACAAAAGTTTTTGTAATTTTCGCCAACCATTACAGAAACTAGAGTTCTATAAAGTAATATTTTCGAAACTACTATATTAGCGATTTAACACTGATAAAGCGTGGCGATTGATCAGTTTTGGTTTACTATCAAATAGAAATACTTTAAAACTACGATACAAATTCTTAAAAAGGGAATGATTTGGAAAACGTTGCAGGCCAATCGTATCGACAAACTCGAGATATGTTCAAGATTATGAAACGCGAGTTATTGGCAAAACCATGAGCCTTTGATATATTCCCAAAGATGGCGGTCCCGACGTCTGCTCTATCTGCTCGTATATTCTATAAATAAATGGCATCACGTGACCAAGCAAGCGTCAAGCATACTTTCAGTAGCAATCATGGTAACTGTCATGAGGTAGTATTGAGCATCAGAAAAAGATTGGTATAGGTAAGTATTGCGCAGATATGTCAATTGGAAATCTGAAATCCTATTTTACTTCTGTCAATGATACAGAAATTCTTGGGCAGAAAGTTGAAGCCTTTTGTCATTCAACATCAGGAAATCCTGAGAGCGTGTGGATTTAGACTTGCATTTCGCAATCAATGGCGATATTCGTGGATTGAATATGATAGAGGGCATCATTGAAGAACATGAAAAATTATGCTTTGTTATCATCTAAAAAATCAGAACAAAAAAAGTGATAGCATTGTAAATGAAGGGAAAATTGGTAACAAATAAACGATCGTCTATCATGTTCAATCATCATGATGAATATAGCTTGGAACTGCACTTTTTCCGTTAATGGCTAAAAATTGAACAATGCGTTTTGCCCGATAAATAATAAATAAGTTTCATAAATTAAGTATAACACTAAAAATAAAACGTAGCTGGAATCTATTTCCGCAAAAAGAAGTGAACATTCAAAAACATGGGTAGCTATAGCTGCACGCATTACAATTTTTCCCTAATCAAATCTTACTTTGGGTGAAGATTTCTGATCAATCTACATTATTACACCCAGCTAAAATCGGCAAAACTATTTGCAAAATTGCGAGCAATTTAATATCTGCAGTCCACTAGTAATCGATAAAATCATACGTGTTAACTTGCCAACGCTTCCTGGGTATGTTTTTTGCGACAAATTGCAAGGCATTATCTACTGTTCATATAAAAAATACAAAGCAGCGCATTTACTTCTGTGTCACGACGGGAGTCATACCAATTTCAGGAAAGCACGGCTTAACACATTTGCTGTTAATCACTTCATGTCACGTATATACCCAAATTGACTAGGTATGAAATTGTTATTGTGTCCTGGTTTTCAGTTTGCAGGACAGTGTTCATCTAAGAATGCATGATAATGGCACGACTTCCTCATCTGGAACTCTTAAGCCGATAAGCAAACGCCCAAGCTCAACAAAATAAAACAGTTTTGACCTATATCTATTATCCCCGTTTCAATTATTATTGACTAACTCGTCATCATAATTTTAGATACAGTGTGATGAAACCTAAACATGAACCTTTCAATAAAAAATGAAATAACCTAAACATGATACAGTACAACAAATAATGTAACAACAGAAGAGGCCACATCACAAGTTAGCGTATCTGAAAAATGCTGAACTTTGTGCACTTTTGTTATTATTTAAAAATAGGACAACTGAAAAGTGGATAAAAATTTAAGCTGCTATTCATTATTGTTGTGAATTGTGTGAGTTGGGTGTAAGATTGTTTTCCAAGAAGCAAGTATTTAGTATGTTGAATTCAACGTGGATTTACTGCACAATTCCTCATACTTGCAATTCATTGCTACCACATAATTACGGACCACATATATGAACTTCTTAATTATTAAAACGAATTGCTCGTGAATTATTGAAAATAGATAACTCCCCGCGTGCAAATAATCGTATACATGAAGCTATGCCAACCGGCTGCCTGTAACTGTCCAGCTAACATCAGATGACATTGTCGTGAAAATAACAGTCAAAATAAGGTTTGGTATCTACAGTAATAGCATAGCAGTACATGTATTTAAAGTTCATCTTAATACAAATAAAAGAGGGTTTTTCAGTCGAGTTTCAGCTCGCAACCAAGCCTGATTAAAAATTAATGTCTTAATTATAAGCAGGCATTAGGGGATTAGGTGTACATGTACATGCAAAGCAGCTAAACAGTAATTATTAGCTATATATAGAGCTGCCAGAGAAAATCAATTGGATATAAGCCAACAGCAACTGTATCCATGAAACACAAGCACAAAGCTAAGCTGGACTTTGTATGGAAACTTCTGGCAATGAGCATCACGTTTCTTGTTTTAATTAACCTATTTTTTCTTATTCATAATTCTGATTAAATGGACGGCTATTATGTATGATCGTCATTTCTGGCATTAACAGCAATCCTTAAATCCAAGAAAATTGGAATATAACCTAGATTCTTGATAAAAGAGCACTCTATTGTTTACATTCAATCGTTCAAGTTTAAGTACCGAATACAGCATGTTATTAATTCGTCATACTACAGGGAGTATAATTATTCTGTTAATTAAAGAAAGATTTATCCAATAAATGTCTTATAATAGGAAAAAACAATTTTAAGGCAAGTATTATTTTTGCTGTTTTTTGAAGACAGTTTCGTAAACTGTGATCTCACCATAAAGAAGAGTTAGTTAACTTGACTGTAAATATAGGCTGTTTATATAGACACGCATTATGCTTCTCGAGGTAGTTTAGAACGTTTTTAAAATATCTGGCGTACGTATTCGAAAATTCAAACACATGTCGCATTTGATTTCCTAATTCTCCTCTATTTGTGTTGGCATTGTTTCTACATTTAAAACTTAACTAATTTAAATTGTTTAATCATTCTGAGAAATTTCAACAGCATTTTAAACATATTTTAACTTGCCATACATAGTATATTTAAAAGTATGTTTCATTATTTTCTTTTCGTCTATTAAATTTATTTAAAAATTAATATATGGAAAATACATGAAAATATGCAGGCATAAAATAGGCACGTTCTTCGAGCAAAAAACTCGCTGGTGTTATTGGATACTTTCATTTAATTTGAGAACTTATTTATAAAAAATTCAATAAATTTAAAGACATTTTAAAATAAAATATATAGATATTCTCAGAAAGTAAAGACAAATGTCCACATTTAAAAAAATGTAAATGTATGGATAACAAAACAAATTACAAATTCAATAATGGTGATTTTAAAAACAAAATATCGAACAGTATAGAAAACGTTGATGTATAATGGCAAGATCAGAAATTTCACTAGTAATGTAAAGACAACAATGGTAATCTCCAAATAATTGTTAGCCATTTTATATTTAAAAAACAATCATTTTTCAGGAAATAAACAGAAAATATCGCAATGTGCAAACCGCAATTATTAATATCAAGTCTAAATTTATGACAAATGAAGTCATATATACATGTACTTTAACTGGCTGTTATTAAGGGGAATGTACAACTACCTAATACTTGTGATATTAAACGTGAAAGTACTATAGCTTTGTCAACAACAAAGTAGTTGCATTTTCAGGAAGGAATGCGAACCGTAATCCGATTATTGATGATGATGGCTTTGAGACAACTCAAAATCTTTTGTGTTTACAGCTTATATTTGCAAAAGCACTAAATCACGCCGTAATTAAGCTATTTTACCTCTTTTCAACATTAAAATGTCTATCAAAAGCTGATTCCTCAAATATTTGAATACGAAGTCTATGATTTCGAACTTTATCGTGATCGCTAGTTTTTCCAAGCATCTTATCATTTTAATTTATTCGATCTTCGTAAAAATGAGCAAATAAAACAAACTACATTTTTAAACAATGATTATCGTCCGTCTAAATTAGAGCCGGTGCGGCCTTTACGTTTTGGTCCGAGTAGAAAAGCGCCATTATATAGCGAATCTCAGTTTTTCATTACAACATTTAGCCACATATATCATAAAGTTCACTTCCACAAGGCGATAATAAATCAAGCAACATTTTAGTAAAATGGACCAAAATTTAATTCATCAACAGACGTTTTTAAAGAAAGCTTTGTATTTTTTGTGTATCATGAAAATATTTTTTGACTTAAATTTGTTGATACTTTTCCTAAATACATCATGAAATGTTTTAATCATGAACCAAGCATATCTTGGAAGTCAGTTACAGTATGTAAAAATTTCGAAAATAAATGCCAATACAAGTATATGCATATTTTAATATGGCTTAACATACAATTTATAAAACGGTATTCTCCAAACTAACGTGGTGCTGAAACTAAAATTAAACGTGAGAATTTTTAATGTTGTCACGTATTTTCGAAATGGTACCATAATTTCTTGCTTAGTCATGGGCATTGGTCTTTTTGGTAGAACATGAGAATGTTAGTGTTATCTCATTTACAAATGCTGTGGCTGCTACGTTTCCTCACACTTTCAAATTGGTAAATTAATATCATCATGAATATTAATATGATAATCAAGCCAAGCGAAATGAAAGTGGACGTCTCTGCTCTGGAGAATAAACTGCACAATTCAGGCAATCATGATATGCAAATGAACCTGCTAATTGACATTAAAGCACATAATAGCCACACATGAGGGTTGTGACGCTCGCGCTGGAGTGCTTTGCCATCAGGAATAAACTGTTCTGCACATTAATATTAGTTTATTAATTTGTATTTGGATAATGCTTATTTTTCTCGGTTGTTTTTCAAAGAAAACGTGTCAACAAGGTATTAAATAATGTTGCCTAGCATGGATTTAAACAAAAACCAAAGTCGTACAAATGTCGTGTTAAGCAAAAACCAAAATAACAAACAAAAAATCACCAATAAACAAAATTAGATAGCAACTTCCATGAAAATAAAATAACCAACAAAACATATCCATTTTTATGATATCCAAATTGAAGAAACAACCTGTATTATATCATCAAATTGTGGAGTACGAAATTATAAGAAGTTGCATACAAAGAGGTGCGCATAACATTGTTACATAATTCTATAATATATCAAAATAATTGCATTATTTAAATTCTTTATAGTTTGAATCTTGCTTACTAGAAAGTCAAATTGTGCAAGTTCTGTATTTCCAAGATTTTCTAAGATGATCCAAAACTTAACAAAGAATACGATTTTAGTTCCAAAATATTTCAATTTTACAATATGAAAAGATCACCAAGTTCATCAATTAAAACCTCAGAAATTATGCCATATCTGCAGCAGCAACAGCAGCAATGGACCATGCTCATAGCGCCATCTCAGTGTAGAAAGCAGAAACAATAACAAGGGCGAAAAGTAGTACGCTTATAACGCTGCATACATTTAAATTGATGTTCATTTTCTAAATAATTTACTTTAAAAGTAATTAAAATCAGGTGCGATAAAATTCGACCGTCACGGTTTTTTATTGTTTACGTGATTAAATGCACGGGTGAATATCCCTTTCCCGCATTAGTTTGCAGAAAAAATGTCCATCGCAAATAATGAAGTGCTGTCAACGAGCTTTTCAAACAAATGTAGGAAAAGTAGAAACAAATGTAGAAGAATGTCTACGTGTAATTTTCTCGTATTTATCTTCCGAAAATGTATCTTAAACTTCTTCATCCGCTAAAAATAACAGCGACTTCAACACGAGATGGAAAAGTCTCCTGTCTAACGAGCCATTTCATTTACACCTTCAAAAATTGCTCTAGCAAGTCATATTGTTACCGAAATACAAGAAACCACGGCACATTTGCATCGTTTCATTTCCTCCAGGTGGCTTCTCCCGCTCCACCCCCTATATCAATTTCACACAAAAGTTGCCAGTGAGAGAGATGACGCCAAGCCCACCAAATGCAAAAGCATGGAATTGCCATAATGGCGTTAGCTATAATCCCTCAAGAGGGTAAGCACTATATCATTTCTTGCTTTCCGAGATGGATTTTGAAGCATGAACGTGCATTTCGCGCCTGCGCTGCTCCAGCTGGCGAACGTACTTAAATTTCTCGTCCTCCTTTTAAAGGTAACAAAATGAGATTTCCACCTTGCCGCGGTTGCTATGGCGATGCCATCAATTTTTTCGGCTATGCACTTCGCCGGTTTAAGGGCCACTACAGTCCGACGTCACACAGGCAGGAGAACTTGGAAACGCTAAGATGGGGAAGAAATTACAGTTGTTTGCTTGCTGATGATGCTTACTTCCAGTGGCAACGTGCCTTTACCTGCATCAAACAGGTAACCTGCGATTCTATTCAATTTCAATTCAACTCAGTATTCTACTGTCAGCAAGGATATGCCATGTAGTAGGGGGTATATTCCATCATCTCGAGTTAATTGGTAATTTCACAGCATCATTGTGGACATAAACATCATAGCTAAATTTAATTTGTTGTGCCTTAAGGTTATCCACTGGAACAACACCGTAGGTAGAGGATGCTGTAACGTCCCACGTTTCAGGAACTCCGTTCGGCATTGAAGCCAGAGTTAGCAGTGATTGCCCATTCACAAGGGGGAAATTGTGCCTTATCGAAAGATTCCAATGCAATTGGGCATTTACCTTTCAGTCAGCATAACCATATTACAGATTGGTCAATTCTATACACGTCATAGCCAAGTTAGTGTGTGAAATCCTCCACTGCAGAAATATAGAAGAAAATCAGTTTTTTAAAACTTCATTCCGTTGATTTTGGAATAAATTTGTATTGGGTTGTCTTGGTGAGCGTAGGAGGAAAGCGTTAGGATGGATACTTGCTAACTGCGTTATAATTTCTGCACTGGAACATACATACTATAAATAGACACACATTTAAACATACGGGTAATATTTCATAGCATTGCGCTAACCTAATAAGAACACTGTTAAAATAAAAAATTATAAAAATTGTTCACAATGCAAACTAAGTCTTGAAATGGAAGGATTTCTCCATTGCTTTTTGTTATTATTTTATGGAATATTATCACTCATGTATTGAACATTCAAATTACAAAATGATTTTAAACTAGACGTCTTGAGGTATGTCAAGAAGACAGAGAATATCCCTAAAAATAATAAGCAAACTTTGATTCCGGTGAAGAAAGAAACTAGGCTGATTTATAAATTAATTTTGTCCCCATCTGTTCAATGTTGATGATTTGCTGCTTCACAATTATAACCTGCACAAATCTGGGCATTCCACTCTTTAAGTACACTAATTGTACATTCGTATTTAATGTGGTTATGAATGCCACCGTTAATGCAGATAAACCTACCTCGCAAAATTATTTATTACTTGCGTGGATTAATATGAAAGTATTCAGATGAATCGCAGTCCAGGCACTAAAATTACTCCGCTAAGATGCACCAAAACCTCGCAGACTGACGATAATTGGGCAAACAAATGCTGCATTTATTGGGGTCTATGCATGCACTCTTGTCAGTTTTGCTCTAATCAATTAATAATGCAGTAATGAGCTCGGTACTCGCTTTAATAATGCACCTTGGTGCAATAAGGAATTCCCCCAGTTGATATTTTGCCAACATTTTAAGCTAAAAACGGTTTTCTCTGCGGAATTCAGACAGTCGGTTTGCACAGCAATGTCTGAAAATTTGATGCATCACATTCCATTCACGGGCTAATTACTAAAATAATCCAGCTGGATCGAAAGCAATTACACAGCGTGGAATGGCTACAGTAGTATTAATTAAGAGTGCCTGGAACCCATCATTAGCTCATAATTGAATGAAGTTGAATGAAAAATTGATTTAAGTTTTTTACCAGTTTTCAAAGTACTGGCCCCAGAAAAGAAAATATATTTCTTGAGTGGTAATTAAACAAAATGTGTAACTTACTACAAAGAAACATATTTAGTCAATTATGCTTTCTTCGTCAGAATTTGGTTACAAATCCTTCAACGTTTTATATACATATTGCTTTAGTTGTATATTTTATGTATTATTTATTTTACAAGTATAGGAGTTGCGATCAATTACACATAGTGCGGTTATTTATTTTAAAAAGATCAATGTTTATAAACGATAAAGACATACTGCATATAAATCAAATAAAAGCAAGATATATAAATAAAACGGCAGAAAATAGCTTGAGATTAGCTCATTTAAAATAGTAATCAATTAATCTACATGTATATCCTTTCTAACAAGAGAAATAGATTTGCAGAATAACATTCTTAATTTTTTCAACTAAAACCATCATTTAAAATCAAATAATTTTGCAGACATTTTTACAAAATTGGAAACGATTTGCTACCCAAAAAAAGTCAGACCGTACTTAAGAATACCGATAAATCTGGAACACTTTGGCATGCGTGTATGGATTAATTGTATATTTCTGCTAAACAAGTTTTGTTCATGCAAAATGTCAAGCATACACAACATACGTGTGTTTAAGGATGGGAAGTTCCCTTCGTTAGTTGCTCACCGCTTCCTTGCAGGCACCTTCATATGCCAACCTCCCAGAACGTGGATGTAAACACCATTTCCCGCGCACATATTTGCCGCCATAAATTGGAGCACTCTCTTAATTAAGCAAATACAGTGACCGATTATATCAGGGTGCATCCCTCCTGAATTTGTCCCTGTCTCGTCTGACTAATTAATTTTCGCACGCACACTCGTTCCTAAACTGGGAGTGAGAAAGCCTTATGAGAATCGAAAAGCCAACCAATATTTGTCTGAAAAACCATGCCCATGCAGCTGCCATCGGTCTTGACGCAAGCTGACAGGCTGAAACTGGTCGATACCCTGACAGGTTAGCTGCATAATTACACATTGTTGACATCGACACCAGAGACAGTATCAGGTGTAAACATGGGCAAGTCTAGAGATATATTGCATTATGCATCAAGCAAAGCCACGAAACAATACCCTGGTGCGTGCTGGTTTTGCTTACATTCCAGAATGTTGTTTTAACACGGTAAGATAAAACTGGACCATACATGTATTCATGCGTGCATGCATGCTCGCGTGTTACCGAAGACGATCGAGGCAAATCTGTTTGCTAAGCCATAACAAAAGTTAACTAAGTTTTTTCTCAAAATCTAGATCACTCGAAACATCTCATTTTCATGTCGCTTAGAATCAATGCATTTTCGAAGTTTGAGTAATTTGAGTTGACATATACATGTACATGTAGTTAGTGAAATTTGATTTTTGTATGAAAGTAAGCGAGGGGCTTGAGTCAAAACAATATTTCTTGTGTGTCGTTTTTTTCCTGAATAATAAAAAAACCTTCGAAGGCTAGTTAGTTCTGGCCAACTATACTACGAAATAAAACGGCTAAAATGGTGAGTTGAGTTTAGTCAAGATTAATCAAAAATAGGAATTTGGCTTGCCATACGTATTCCAACAGTGTTCTTCGTGGTTTCTTTATTGAATATCGGAGCATTCCAAGCTTCCATTCAACGTTCATAACACATTTAAAAGATTTGCAGGCAATTATTTAAATGCATTCTCATGGGGTTTTAAGGTGTGCAAAATTTAATAACTAGGTCACTAGCAACAGAGAGGAACTGGCAGAATCTGTCCACTTTCACCATCAGAATAAGTTGCAGTCATGATATATGCAGTGCACGCATATTGGAACGAAGATAACTTGTTCTCCGATGACTGTGGAGGCGTGCCATGAAATGTGTGTGGCAAATAATTATTATACATTGCCACCCCAGGGACCTAGCATTGAGAGAGTACATATAATGCTTTTCTGGGTCTAGACGCATATACATGTACATTGCAAAGTAATAAAGAGTATGGTGCTGGAAATCCAGTTATCTGCATTGGTCGACATTGTACTCAAGATACACGTATTTATCTTGATGAAAAAAAAAGTAAAGAAACAAACCCTCAGTAATGCTGTTCTTATGCAATTGCATTTTAAGGCTGGTTTTGTGTTGTACCTCGTATCATTATCCCTTCGTTCCAATTAAACAACCCATCTATTTTTAGCTCTTACATGTGAATGGGAAATGAATGCAAGTGTACAGCATTTCAATAGGATTACACGTTTGACTATACGCTCGTGATTTATTAATGCATTTTCACAATCAATTATTTTTAAAGAAATACACAGGTTAAACTTTAGCAAGCCTTACCCGAAATGCGAACCAAATAGCCTTGTTTTGTTAGTACTTATTCTTGATTTAGCTTGAGAGATGACGCAGAGTTCCATTTCCCTCCCAATTATTCCGTTAACTTGGTGCAGAAACTCGACAAAAACAACACGCATTACAGGATAACGCTATTTTTTAAAAAAAGGCGACGCATCGGCACACATTGTTTCCATTAGCTTTATCACTTGCATTTTATATAATGCAAAAATTAGTTCTACTCCCAGGTGTAATCAAGTAAATGAAAAAAGCTGCATTTGGAGATTGCTTTACGGGACGTGCCACGTTTTTGGCACACGTGCAAAGCCTTTTAGTACTTTTAAGATAAGCGAATATGATTCTTGTTCTTGGAAACGAGAGCAATTTTAAAAGCGGCTTAAATCGACAAAGAGCTGATGTTAATGCAAAAAAGTGTACTGTGCAGCAAGACCCGAAACATGGGATTTGTAATACTGTCTAAGCGTATTAATTGAATGGGTATTGATAGAACTTTTGCTGCAAGAATGTAAACGAAAAAGTCATATTCTAAAACTTCTCCAAATTAAAATATAAGTACGAAAATTTATACCTTTATTGATAAAATGTTTCTCGCAAACACTAATGCATTCTTGTAAACATTTTTAAAGTTACTAAACCAATGTAAATAAACAAAAGCAAGGCTTAAACGAAAAATATGCAGTATTTAGTTGCATTGATTAATAGTTTTATTCAAGATGCTAACACCTAGGCATCGTCATTTTAACAGCATATTTTCAGCAGTGTAATCGTTTCAGAAAAAAAATGCCTGAATTATCAGCAAACATCTATTGGTCATAGCAACAAATTCTTAATTCATTTTCACGATGATTTCACGATGAATCGTTCGTTGCCACGGTAGCAGCTCAATGCCTATGAAATCTACCAACCTCAATTATTTTTCATAAAATGTCAAATATGACTTACAAGCAGATAACATCAATCCCTCGGAAATGCATTCATACTCTCTAGTCATGAAGTGGTGCATTCTTCCTTATTCCGCAACATCCTATTTATGAATTTTACAAGTGTGCAAACAAAATCCCAGCATAAGAAATGTGGATATCATGTCGTTTAACTAAAGCGTATGCCTTGATTATGAAATTATAAAATGTTTCCACGAGTATGTTTCTTCCATGTGAAAATGCTGTGCAAAATAATATGAAAAAAATATGTAAATGTGTCATTCCTTTTGTGCATTATTCCTTCAAAAATATCCAAATTATCAGCACCAACTAAAGAAAGAAAATTCTCGTGGTTACAATGCAT
The DNA here is from genome assembly GCA_034700785.1 of Rossiulus vilnensis. Classification (NCBI taxonomy): domain Eukaryota; kingdom Metazoa; phylum Arthropoda; class Diplopoda; order Julida; family Julidae; genus Rossiulus; species Rossiulus vilnensis. Next base: position 13,929 of record JAQIXS010002062.1, read on the forward strand.
ATACATGTAACCCATACAAGCTGAACAGAGTGTCTATCATGCTCTTTATTTGACAACAATCCTAATGAATCATTCAGTTAATCCCATAATGTCTCCACGCAAACCATTCATAAAATCCATACATTGGAGTAAATAAGACACGCGTAACGTGCATAAAGAATTAAAACATTTAACATTTTAAGCATTTCCGATGATAACAGGAAAGACAGTAACGTTAAACCTATTAATTATCTTGATGGAAAACTAGAAAAATAGACCTGCATGTTAGTTTAAGATAATGTTTTGATGTACAATATATTGAACATGATTCATAAAATATAGTGAAAATAAAATATAGCAGCATTGCTTTCACACGTAAATTTGTTTTCAAATCAAAGCTTTAAGACGGCGCCAACGTCGCAGCACGCGTATGGCGCCACCTACCTTGGTCATTCCTAATTCTTGTAAGGGGATAACTGATGGCAGGATAACTACGAAGAAATTAGCTTTTATTGTGCCAACGTAAGATGATATGGGCTCAGCCTACCAAGTATATTCACTTCATGCCAGTCGAGTAAATAAGAAAGAGATATCGCATTTATAGCCCACATCATTAACTGCAATCTGGTGATTCGTGACCAGATTCTCAAGACGATACGCGTGCAGAAAAGCCAACGTGCAAGGTTTGGATTTACGGTGTTCTCGGAACGGAAAAATGGGGCTTAAAGAACAATAAAAACAACGGATAATTTGCCAGATTGCCGGGTGATAATCCCTGGCATTGGAGAAGGAAAAATGGAATCGCGTGCGCAGGAGTCAAAATGCAGTACGCATAATCCCTATTTAATATGCTGATGCATAAAATGAAATTGCACCAGTCAAATTTGGCAGCTCTTGAAGAGAGTCCTAATACCTTACAACTGCAGCGTGATAATTCCGATGAGAAAATTACATTTCAGACAAGATAGATTTTCCAAATAAATGTAGGTAAAGATCGAAGATGACATTTCATTTTGAGTCCTTTTCTAATGCACTTTAATAAAAAAAAAAGGAAGGAAGTATTCAAATAAAAAAAAATCAGTTTCTCCAATCACTTGTAAGATGTGGCAATAATAAACAAAAATAAAAAATAATTTTTTTAAAAGTCTATACATGTACCGTATGTGAATTGTAATCTGAAGTTTCGCAATTTCAAGTGTATTCATCCAAACTGAATAATCAGTTACGAAAATTAAATGAAATATCAAATTAACTGCCGTACTGCTTGCAGCGCCCCTATAGTCACTGACCAGCTATTTTTTATTTAATTGCTTTAAGGACCACGATGTTTTGGAAAACAGATCTTTGCATGTACATGTATATGTATATCTATTTGAGTCGACAACAAAACTTTTTAAGCTTCCTAAGCCTCGCCATTTTTTCCCCTAAAGTAATTTCAAATATTGCACCAGTACTAAGTTAAAAAGTTGGGCTGATTATTAATTCGACTCATAGGTACTTTTAATTACTTGAGAATGCAGCAGCACCATTTCCAGTCAGGCAAAAGGCAACATTTGCATTCTTATGGCCCTGCATAGCGATGTTCCCGTGCTAATGTGCTCGGGGATCTCACTACAGGCGATAAAGGCGTTCAAATCCTAATTGCCAGCGCAGTTATACCAGGTTGTTACACTATATAAACGGATTAGCTTTTGTCTGACGAAGGGCCATTCTTCGCAGGCAATGCTGGGATGCGCCGCCCGTCTTGGGTCCTATAGTTAAGGAAACCACAACGACAGGGGATTTGGAATTCCTAAGCTGTGATAACATGCTCTCCCAATTCTGTCAGTGTTCTGTCTTCCTCCGCGGAATGTGGTTAAGCGCTTGTAAAACATTACGGGTCATGTAAACTGATTTATGAATCTCTCGTGTTTAAGCGCATCCATTTTGTTTCATAAACTTGAGGACGCTATCGAAGCTTTCGAAACTGTTTCCAGAAGACTTGGCAACTGACTGAACCAAACAACGTTTGCAATTTTGGGTGCAGCTCAAACTTGAGACAAAAATCCTTTTTGAGAAAGCAATACTTTCAAGTATTGTTCTGTCCGTCATAGATAAATGCTATATGTGCATTGTGTAAACAAGTAAAAGATCATGTACTGTTAAACATGTATAGTTAACAGCTAAAGTTTATTTGGAAATCATGTTGAGTTTGTGTGCATATTATGAAGATGGGGAAGTTATAAGATTACGGTTGAACGGTTTTTCGTCTAATTTTCAACACTTTTGGCGAATGGTGTAATTTGCTGTATTTCTTTTTCCTGACTAGGGAGGGTAAAAAGAGGAGGAGAAGCCCCAATACTGTATCCATGCATTATTCAACAGAAGCAATGGAATTTTGGCTGCTGGCTTTCAGGGGCCTATTGCATGGCAAATATTGGGTGAATTTCGTTCAATATGACATGTTTTCCCCCCAAACTTTCATCTTTTTTGCATTAGTTGTCATTTCACCGATATCACTTGTATTACCGCTCGGGTCAAGTGCCCTGGGACCTCCAAATCCGTCCCTGATCTCAGTGAAAACCAATAAACATAGATAAACCCTTTTTATTTTTATCGTATGGTGGGCATTTGGCGAGTCATAGTGTGCAGAATATATGTCACAATTGTTTTAAATTTTAGCCTAACATAGCGATGTCACTTCCGATCCCTGAACCCACTATTCCTCTGGTCAAAGTTTATCACCACATTTATTATACATGTAGTCTTAAAATTCGCTTTCTTAAACTTTCTTCAATAGGAGGCTTTGTTTTGCAGCGAAAGCGAAAGCCACGTCCATTTGCTCATGACTTAAATGTACGAATGCACACCTATTAGAAAACAACTATACAGAAAATTTCAGTATAATTCTTGAATCTCACACTACCATTGCACCATTGATAATTTCTTTTCAATAGTGATTTAGTAGAGTAACAAAAATAAAATCACTGATAAGTGATGGCATTTTTCTAAAATACTTGGGATATTTCCATTAACTGCTGAATAAGTAAAAAATAAATAATTTTTAAATTAATTTAGGGTACCTGATAGTGGAAAGCGTAAAAATGTTGGATAACAAAAACAGATTAAATTAAAATGTTTCGTTCAAAATATAGGAGTTCTGTACAATATCGTGTATAAAACTTTAACAGCTATTAAATTAACATAGCTTGCAACCAGCTTCCTAACAGAATATTTTCTAAACCAATATAAAGGGTGCCTTATAGTGAAAAACGTAAAAATTAAAAATGTGATAATTTAGGATAACAAAAACAGATAAAATACAAATGTTTCTTTCAAAATATAGGATTTCTGCACAATTTCGGATATAAAACTAAAACAGTTTCTAAATTCACCTTGGATTGCAACCAGCTTTCTAACAGAATGTTTTCTAAACCAATGTAGGCCTATAAAGCATTATGAGCTTCATTATGATGTATTATGATGTTAGCGGTTAAACCAAATTATGGACTCAAATTATGGGTGGAGATGGTATTGATCTATAACATACTTGTGGTATTTCCATAAAGTGCTGAATGAATACAACCTGAAGAATTTTTTTATTTATTATAGGCCTACAAATATTTTAATATTTTTCCTCCTCGCGGTTTAAAGTTTAGGTTCGCAAGATATGGAGCAGCCCATACCCCTGCTATCCCCTAGCTCCGTTTAATCTACCATGAATGCATTTTTTTTTTAATCGGCGACTTTTTAGTAGTCAACATCAAAATGGATGATGGATTACAGTTTCCAGTATAACATCGCCTAGTCTGCGTACAAGGCAAAGTTGTAGCCAAACCAGACCCAAATAATTATTTATATGAACGAACAAAACTGCATCTATGTGATCCTTTACTTAAAATAGCATTAAAAATACATTAGCTAGTTGACATTCTGTGTTTTCCTACCTGTCGAACTTTCGCGCTCGTTCATGTTTATGGTTGCCACTCGAACTTTCGTGACCTTGTGTTATTTTTAACACGTTCAAAAAACGCCCAAAGTTGTTTAAAAAAGACGCTGTATGCAAGAAAAATAAAAGGATAAAAACACGATGGATCCACACTTTGACCCCTGGCAATGCATTCGACTGAACGTATTTGGTGCCACCAGTGCGAGTGAGAAACAATGGGATCAGAGACTGGGGAACTGTCCGTCCTTATTGTGTTCAAAATATTTAAAACTTACAAGTACATGTAACTGGGGATAAGGATTTAGGGATATTTAAGCTCAGCAATCTGGCAGCCTTGACAATTTTAATGGCGGCTCCTTTATAACGCCGATCCATATTGCATTGCTTGTTTTCTGATTTGGTTTATTAATTTCGTTTCAAGGCTGCGGTTTTTCAGAATGACAGACAGTATTTCAGATCGCAGTACAGTTCAATACAAGCGAACGCCGGATTACTTCTACTTAAACGTGTCTATGTAAGTTAATCGATACTCGTATCCGCGACGTTTTACCCTAAAATGCTTTCATTAGTAATGATGTGGATTGATAGCTGATGTCTTTCTGTTATTTTCAGCGAATTTGAGTCAGGTGTGTCAGTTGAGGATATGGGCATAATATCGTTCAAGAGTCTAATCGTCCAGGCGTTGAAGTCGCTGTTTGGCAGTGTGAGTAATGCTATTACGTGTGATTATTCAGCGAGTGTTTCTTGACTATTGTGTCAGATCCCGTAATTATCTATTACCTCACGTCGCCATTGAAATTGCTAGTTTTTAAATCAGTTCTTCGTTAGACGTGTGAGTGCCATGCAAATACGTGTCGCACACCGGCATGAACATTGACATGACTCAAAAAATGTATAAATTTCACAATAACGAATCAAAGAAAACTCAAATACATATGAAATAGCTTAAAAGAAAACTGACGTAACTACCCATTGGGAGCTCATCTGGCCGTTAGACATGTGACCTTTGTGCTAGCACAAGGAGGTCAATTATACGCTTACATTCATAACTTGTCACTGTTGTTGATGGTGTGCGATAGGTTTTAAAATGTCAGATCTAATTTAACTTTTTTCCATTTGCATCAATTTTTAAAGGGATCTCGAGTGACATTTTGATGTAATGCTCACCATTTACTATGAATATCTATTAACTTGTTGAACTGCTCCTATGCAGCTATAAAGCTGTAAAATAACTATTGTATTTATACTTCAATGAAAGATTTGGATCGTGAAGCTGGAACGCTAATGCTAATAATCATTAACAGTTAGGTGCAGCCCTTCAAGTAGACGTTTTGCGATATGATGTTAAGACTGGAGAAGGAATTTTGAGGGTGGAAGCCAGGTATGTGTATGAGAACAAGTTTTTCTCTGTCACTTTATTTGCAATTTTCATATCTAATATAATTTTCTTTCATTTAGTGGGTTGGTTCAGCTCTGGAGCTCATTAACTTGGACAGGTTCTTACAGGAGTCAGAAGTGCTGTTTTCGCATTCATAAGGTAATTAAAATCAAGTTTTATTATAACAAATCACGTTTGTTGGATGTAACTTATTCTTAGGGGTAAACAACGTTAGTACAACTGATACTTGCTTAAAACTGTTGGTAAGGAGAATGACTTGTGTAGCTGACCAAGTATATCCATTTCTTTGCAGGTTTCTTCTTGCTTGCTCTCGCTGTCTACAAATAGCCGGACATTTCAGCACAAAGCTGTACAACTCGAAACCTGAGAAAATATTCTTGAACCTCAGTGTTTGTCGACAAGCAGAATTACAATTATTTGAACGCCTGATTCTGAAAGGGTGTACTATAACTCCAATCTCCAAAAGACATGCTGGGAATTTTTTTTCGTAATTCCACATTTGTAAAATCCTGAAAAACTTGCTCATGTTTTGCATTTTGCACAATTCTTCCATCTTTTAATAAATGTATATAAGGGAGATATCTGAGATTGTCATTAATGATTTTGAGGCAAATACACTAAATATTTTCAATATTTTAAACAAATAAGCTTTACGAATGCTTGAAGATATATCTGCACTTGACAATACTGAAATCTGAATTTTAAGAACTGGACAAAATCAATTGCTAACACAAATAGCAACGCATTTATTTATACACAGCTTGAAAGATTTGCAGCACCAGTTGGGCCTCCATGGACTTGCATTACGTCACATGAAATCATCAGAAGTATTGCCATCTTCCTATTGAAAGCAAGAAATACAATTACAAAAACAAAAATATAACAACAGACCATTGCGGAATTTCTTCAGCAATTTTCTTACCTGGTTAGACTTCATGTTGTCTTCTTTCATTAGAGATGAATAACTCCTACAAAGAGAAAATAGTAGTAAAATGTGTGGTACATAAAATAAATAGAAAAATGGTTGACTTTAAGTAATAAAATAAAATGGCATTGGAGATACTAAACGAGAAATTGGTAAATTGGCATTTTCAAATCGGCATATCTGAAAATTCCAAATTTAATCTGGAGTTATTTAATGAAACGAGTTACCATATTTACTAGAATATAAGACGTACATTTTAAAAGAAATTATGATACAAATTGGGGTGCCTCTTAAATCGGGTACAAGGCAAAATGCAATTATTATAGAGCACGTCATTTCTTTTGCACATTTTTTTACTAAAAATGAAAGAAAAATCTATCACTGCAATGCGAAGTTTAAATCTGGAATTAAGTTAATTGCTTGTGCAGAGGCAAACTTAATCCAATAGTGTACATCTTGTTGTGATGTATAAAAAGTGGTAAACTTCACGTAGTAGTCATTAATGCGAACAAATTAGTGCATGTTACATTCAAGTATAAATGTTTTTTTCCAAAACTTGACACTTAAGCTTAATAGGGAGTGCGACTTATTTCGAATAAATTCTCCAATTAGTAAATTTTGAGAATAACTTAAAATGTGCTTAAATAGTTCAATATCTGCATTTTTCCTGTCAAACCTTAGTTCTCCCATTTCCTTCTTCCTCTTTTCCTCATCTTTTTCCCTTTCCTTTTGATGCCTTAACTGCTGCTTTTGGTCATCCCGTTCTTTGCGGTCTCGCTCCTCCCTCTCCAATCGCAGGTCAGGATGACGTTCTTCCTTGGTTTTGTTTAGGCGATTCATGGTCTCGTTACTGCGCTTCTCCACACGAATCTTCCGGACCTAAAAGGGCAAACAATTTGCTTCAAATTATTTGTAACTGATTGCAACACAGAAATAATTTAATCGTTTTTATTCTTTTATCCTTCAGTTTTTGTTTACTGTATAGAATCAACAATCACCAAACAACCGAGAATGAAACCTAAATAATTATTCCAACGTTACTCATTATGTGTTGTCTTTTGTATAATTCACATACTGTCAATGCGCATTGTATAAATTTCAGATGGACATATCAATAAGTGTACATTCCAAATGGTGAAAATTCACTTCACCGTCAATTTTAACGCTCAAACCAATATTACTTGTAATTTAATACACAATGTACATGAGTAAGGTATACATCGTTGATTGCTCATGTCATTAGTGTTACACACTAATAAGTAAATTAAGTAAAAAAAGTAAAAAAAAAGACATAAGTAAATTAACATGCAAAATGGACAATCCCGTTTAACCAAACTTTCTGATGGTAACTATTAATTAGCAATCAACGATGCATGCCTTACTCAAGAACATTGTCATATAAACTACTTGGACCGCATCTGATAAGAATGGCGACAAGTATTTGCTCACATATAAGCTGCATCCCAAAAGTGGACCTTAATTTAAAGAAAACTTAAATTATCTTTTCAATTAGTGTATAACTGACAGTCAATTTGCTTAGTTAAAGAATATTAGAATTGCCTTTAAAACTACCATTATCCTTTAGGTTGAAGTGTGGGATAAATATAAAAGATATGCTATTAATCGACATGTTTGAAAAGAGCAACTTATACGCAAGAAAATATGGTATATACTAGAATTATAATTTTTTTACATGTTCTTTTTTAGGCTAAGGAAGATTCTCCATTTCGGAATGTATGGCATGTTATATTTTCTTTTATCATTATAGAGTAAAATCATATACATTGTATAACAAATTCATTTGATTGCTAATATTGATGATGAAATGAAGGTTCATTATTTTTGAATCGATAGAAATAACTCACCAGATCATATGCAAACAATAGCTCGGATGTGTTTAAAATCGATTCTGTAGAAATTAACCAAGCAGTTTCACATGCAGAAAGAATTTGACAAGTTTTGGTCAGTTTAAATTATAAAATTGCGAATTGCGAATTTGCGTTTGCACCATTAAAAAAAACCTCTAACCAGTGTTACACATAAGTACAACGTTTGACATAAAAGGCATCTAAAAACTTCTTCACAGATATTAATATTCTCGTAACCTCCCACCTCCTTATCTCTATGGAATCCCACTTGTCCAACGTCCATTCCTGCTGTCTTCTTGAGATTATCCCACATTGTGTAAACTACATCCACATTGTTCATTTTGTTTCCTAAAAAAGAATGTTCATTGTAATCATTTCTACTAGCAATTTGACCATTGAGTGGTAATGGTGCAATTAAAATATTGTTATAGTATGCTTTTTCTTGAATGCTACTCTATACCTCTGATACTGTTAGCCTTGACCAGCTGAGCACAGTCTTCCAGCAAAGGTGGTGGGATGTCATCTATAGTTTGATCCTTGAAGTAAATGCAATTTACATCATCTTTGTTAAAATGACCAGTGGTTTTAAGCGTGTGGTGATTTTGACTGTGAGAGGATTAAAAACAAGCTTACTGATTGCAGGCGCAAGTAGACGTGCGCTGACGAAACTTTGTCCACGTGGAACCAGACGTCTTCTGGCCAGCCCCATTTTATTAAATCTTCATCTGAAAGAAGTCATGATAAGGAATATTATGTCATACTGTTAGAATTCAGAATTGTAGAGCATGCATGAATAAGGATTTGTTTTGCATGTATTCAATCATAGTACAGTCAATATGAATTTTCAGAAACTATATAAAAATCGTTTGAAGTATTCAAAGTTCATGATTAGAAAGTCATCTCATGATGAAGCAACTGATACTATTTGGATAGGCCCTACTGTATATCTGACACTCATATTTATGCACACTCCATTCCACACTGAGCAATTCTTCCAAATACAATGTGCAATAAAATGAGTGGTGGACTTTCCATCAATTTTAAATCTTCGACTACGATTACGACTCTTCTATATAGGAAAATAATTCCACATTTACTGCATTTTATAAATGCAAATCTGTCAATCTGTGCCAGACAACAGCACATTTACATATTGGAGGGTAAGAACAGGTCGAGGTGGAGAAGTATACTTGCTTTCATTTTTGTCGATTCCCATAAATATTACAGATGGTGGCGCAACCACTACAAAGAATAAGAAATGTCAACTTTTATATAGACTGTAAGTTCAGTCCACTGCCTTCAAGACGACATCCTGGCCAATGTTCAAATGTACAGCACAATGAAACATGCCTCAAACGATTATGTTATCAGACTCGAGAGCATAACATTGAAATAACTTACCAGAGCTAGTGAAATAAAACACCATCTTTTAAGCCAAATTGATTTAGAGAAAATTATTGCAAACAGTCATACTTTTTACAATCTCTTGCCAGTGTGGCACCAACACTGCCGCAACCTTTGTTGTGATTGCTGCGACCCCTGGTGACAGGAGCGCGAGTTAAGTGGCGTTCGGCGGTTACCACGGCAACGAAATCAAATGTCGCCCGCCATTTTTAAATGCCATGATTTACTGATGTATGACTGATGTGGCAATAAATTCCGAATGTAAATTTGGAAAGCTAATTAATTGGACATAAAAACCTAAAATAAGCAGCGAAACCTGTAAAAGCTATGCACATTTATAGACATGCTTAATTTCTATCCTGTGAGAACAGACAAATTAACTTGTCGACCTGACAATTGATTGACATTGATAGCAAATTGTGTCCCTTGGTAGCTGGCAGACCAGAACTGGATCTGTGTAAGAATATATCACATGAAACCCAGTAATTGCGTAGGATGTACGCTGTCATCAGAACGGTCCGCGTTGATTATCTGTCCACGATATCAAACTAAAAAAATGCAAAGGAAATTTACCAGTTTATTACAGGTAAGTGTATCACGTTGCTGTAGATAGCAATATGGTTATGGCAAATAATTCACGGATTTTTACGTGTAGTATTCCTCAAAAGTTTCACTGTAAGGGAAGTATTTTAAAACAGTACGAGAACAGTAGAACAGGTGCGAATTGTCAATTAGCCAAGTGTGCTTTTGTTGTGTGAAACCCTGCAATTGTCAAACCTTCCAAATTGTCCTATATTGTTATGAAATAGAAGATGGTGAATCCATTCGAGTTCTGATCGAAGCCATTGATGCGCAATTTGGTGAGAATGAGCATCAGATTCAGCAGTTACATGAGCAACAAGAGCAACTGCAATTACAAAGAGGGCTTCTAGTCTAAAAGCTTGACGTACAAAATGCTGCAAAAGCTCACAAATTAACTGGCGATTTTGAAGGGACAGGTATTGGTTTGATAAAGCAACATTGTTTACATGGTCGGACCAATGTTGAAAGCCTGCAAGCGCAATTCATTTAAGATTTTCCCTGCTCCCAAAACCTAAAGCAAACCTTGCAGGCCACATTTAAAATAAGCGATCTGGGTCCCAGCAGTGGCGGGACACGATTGCATTCTCATCATGCCAACTGGAGGTGGAAAACGTTTATGCTTCCAGCTCCCAACATTGTTGTCCGATGGCATCACTTTGGTGGTTTCCCCTTTGGTGTCATTGATAGAATATCAGTTCATGGCTTTGATTCATGGATTATTCTCACAGCAGCTACTTCCAAAGCAGGCAATTGCAGGCCTTTACACAACAAAAGCACACTTGGCAAATTGGCAGTTCGCATCTGTTCTACTGTTCTCGTACAGCATGCGGCTAAAGTGCAGTTTAGCTGTTATTCTAGGTTGGGCGAACGGGTCGCAATTTCGAAATAAAATACATGTTTATGAATCGTACTCACCGATACAAGGCGCGGAAAAGA
>JAQIXS010002063.1:0-24947 GCA_034700785.1 Rossiulus vilnensis
GGGAGGCCACTTCGTAGCCCCTGTTCCAGACATCGTTGACCAGCGTGTAGTCTGTGTAGTCGTGGGACAAGAAGAAGGTGAGACCAATGGCACAGCCATCTTTATTGGTCAGGGAGAACATTTTTTGGTAGTAATCGGTGTAGAGGGACTCTGTGAGGGCATCATCGTACGAAATCATGACAATCTGTGGCATGTCTTCAACGGCCAAAGGTGATGTGGTGGTCGTGCAGAAGCAGTTTGGCAGAACGCAGGCAGCATGGTCGCACTGAGGGGCAGGATCCACACCCACGTTGTTGGTCACACTTCGGCACTGGACGGTCAAGATGACCGCCAGGAAGGCAGCGAGGAAGACGTACAACTTCATTGTCTCACACTGGAACCAACTGTTACCGTGTGCTGGAACATCATCTGAAAACTCGAGTTTAAATACATGCACACGCCACTCAAAATCTAATCAGGCATCCTATCGATCAGATTCAGATTCAGAGGTGGTCCACTTTTCTGGAAAATCAATTCAAAACAACGTCTAACAGATAATCGAGATTACCACAAAAAATGATCGGAAAGAAGATACTGTATCAATAAAAATCAGTGGTGAATTGGCACCACATAGACGATTCTGAGAATGTCCAATTTATATTTTTATTGCATTTACTGCAGTCGATTTCTTTTACAATCATCGGTTTACGAGAAGTTAAGCTTTGGTATAACTACCATTAAATGTGTGGTACAGTACTAACGTATACCCACGAGAATGCCCACCATGCAAAAAAATCACATTTTTGCATCAAATACTTTATTATAGTTGTTAAATTTATGTTTTTCCTGTGAACAATTGGTTGTTCACTAGGCCCGTTTATTTATAACATATAAATTATTGCCCAACTTCGGAGGTTTCATTTAGAGGAAAAATCCATTTTCGGAGGCTAAAAAACCTTTTTATCCTCACAGTTATTTAGCTTAAAAAAACAGTAGATTTTCAAATTATTAAAGAACTTAAGAGCCTAGTGGACGACCAATTCTGTTTCGGTGAAAATAAATTTAGCATTAAGTAATTTGTACAAAAATTTGCGAATAAACATTTTAGCATGGTGGGAATTTCAGTGGGCACTTTTTTTGCAAACAAATCTCCTGCGCAATAATCGCAAAAAGCGTACTTTTAGTGCATTCTTTGGGATTGTTGTGCAATAAATGGTAGTTCTTATAAGTTAAAAACTGCTGAATTTTAGTTTAAAAACTGCAAAATTAGTGCCATTTTGTGTGAAGTTACTTTGAAAACACATGACTGATTTTGTATTGCTGAACTACAACTCACTGCGCTTTATTTCTTTTTGAGTTTTGGGATTGTTTATTATTCTCAAGCCAGCAACGCCAAGCTATGTTTCGCTTAGTTACTATTATGTTTTATACGAAAGTATTCGTGTTGTAACCAAATGATTAGCTGGGTGAGTCATAATTTCATTATCATTTCACACATTGAACAATTTCGATTTGATGACAGCTTCTGATAACAGTTGGTGCCCATCAATAACCTGGCCCTGGCTTAATTCTGCAAGATCTGACCTGAATCAGGTATCTAATAATCAAAATCACCGTAACCTGGCAGATGACCGTCATATTTGTGCTGTATTGGTTTATCTATCAAACACAATTTGCTAAGTTATGATGCTGCAATAAAAAAATGCAATACTTCAGTCCTTTTTCTTGAATGAGAAATAAAAACACTAATTTTTGCAATTAGTTATCTAAATGAGCATTCTTCCCCAATATGAAGAATAAATCTTTTGATAAGTCGACCGTTTATTTAAGTTTCATTTTTGTTATAGTACAAAAAATAAAATTTATCTTTAGTTTACTTCAGTTTATTGGTGTTTGTAAATATTCGAAGTTATGTAGAAGACTGATATGCAAACGGAATTGAAAACCCGTTAAGATAAATGTCCAAGGAAAATGAAAAACGCATCTTTGATTTCAAATAATTTATTCAGAAAGTTATCAAATCAACACAAGATAATGGTTTTCAATTCCACGTAGTAATCACAACCTCTTTCTATGAATTTATTGTGAATTTTAAGTTCGAAGAAGGATCCTTGTATTGTCATTTATACTTTCCAAATAAGAGTAAATATAGACTAATATCAATGGAAAGTCATGTTATTTTTGATTCGTGATAACGCTCCTAATCACTTTGTCCTAGAGGTAGAGATCAACAATTTGACAATCAGATGATTACTTTCTGGCACAATCTGATTCATGTCAAATGGTTGACATGGCCATTATGCATTTCTGATTTGCTTATCGACAACCAACCTGCTCAAATTCGTGAAAAAATGTTGCAAACGCTCGCTGATCAAACACGTCTGTGTGGCTTCACCAGGAAACGTTTTTGAAATATTGAAAAATAAACAAAATAAATCTGTTTACTAACTAATCTAACCCCATTGCGAAAAATGTCCCATTGGAAAACCCACATTTCTCAACCCGAACCTGATTACTTTCACGGTAATGGGATGCCATTAATATATAAACTGGTACTGAAATGGAGAAAAGCATTGACTCCTGAACAATGGATGTGACATTCTCAGTTTCAGTTTTCGTTTTATTGTCGTTTTCACTGACCAAACCCTGGGCTTTGGGTGATGTCTGTGTGCTTCCAGAATGCTTTCCATCAGGCACTGCCATCCCCGGAGGCCTGTTGCCTAAAGAAACACCTCAAATGGTCATCCTGAATTTTCATTCCAGCATATCGGCCCATTACTACGAAGAATACTCCAGGCTTCTTCAGGGCCTTAAGAACCCCAACGGATGCAATGTTCGAGCTACGTTCTTCGTAAGTCATGACTTCACAGATTATCCATCTGTGAATAAGCTGGCTGCAGCTGGACATGAGATTGGAGTCAACTCTATCAGGTAAGCATGGACAAATATACTTAAGATTTTAGGACCAATTGTACATTAAATGCATCGTGCTTCAAACAAACTTAATGAAATTCATGCTGTAGTTCTACAGCTTTATACTATATATAGGAATTTTGCTCGTAACATAACTACAGGGGGTAGTGGATAGATACTTTTATTATGGTAACACACCAATTGTTGGAAATCACTCGAACAAGTTATGTACGGTCCCAAGCGGAATTTTCTATTTCATATCTGCTTTTAGTATAACTTATAAGAGATAGTAGTTATCAAAAAGTGAGATAAAACACATCAAGATAATCACCTGTTTATAAATACACAGACAGGGTCCAATACCATATCAATAAAGAAATGTATCCATATTGATTATTTCGTTCACAATCATCTTTTGAAAAATTTACTATTAAATTCAATTCAACTAAGTAGGCTACCTTGCAAAGATTTACCATGTGGTATAGGGAGGGAGATTGGGGGGGGGGGGGGGGGATGTGTAGTCCATCAACCCATATTATTTTTTTATTTCTTCAACTTGATGATCACCATCATCATTGTCAAATTGAATTCTGTTAGCTTTGGGCTATCCTTTGGAAAAGAATTCCAACGTCTGATTGCATGCAAGAAAAAGACCAATGGTATATGGATTTGAATGGGATCGAATTTTCAGAAGTGGATTTAAATACAAGGTTCTACCACCTCGGTGGCTTCGTTTAAAGATTTCCTCCACTAAATTAGTGTTGTCATACAAAGTATTTTTTTCCAAAAAGTTCCATGCATTGAGTCCCCTGCAGTCTTGATCTCAGTGAGATCCGCTGAGGGCGTTTTTTTCATATTCTTTGAACAAATCTAAGACGCTGATTAGTCAAACCAGTAATTTTAGTAATTCGCATACTCCATATCATGTGATCATAACGTTACTGTTAATTTCATTTCAGCGCCGAATCGTTCGTTGGAAGCTGGGACGCAACTCGATGGACTGACGAAATAATCGGAATGAGGGAAATCCTGAGCACGTTTGGTCTAATAGATGAGGAGAACATATTGGGATGCCAAGGGCCCTATCTGCAAGATGGACACGAGGCGATGCTCGATGCAATCAGCAAGAACGGTCTGAACTACGACAGCACAGAAACCATACAGCATTCGACCAACACCCCTCCCTATTGGCCATACACCTTGGACTCCATCAACTACCCAGGCCTCTGGGAGTTACCCATCACCACTCTCTCTTCCAATGGAGTAAACTGCGCTACCCTTCGAAGCTGCCTCACCGTGAAGACCGCAGAAGATGCATTCCTTATTTTGCAGAACAATTTCTTGAACCACTACAACTCGAACAGAGCTCCCTTCAACGTAGTGATTGACCCCTCCTGGTGGGCATATCCGCTGTATGCAGAAGCCCTGGCCGAGTTTTTGAAGTACTCTCAAACTCTGGAAGACGTCTACGTGGTATCGGCAAACCAAACGTTCGAATGGATGCGCTATCCAATGCCCCTAGACAAACTTTCCAATTTCGAACCTTGGATGTGCGACCAAATACCTGCAGTTGGTGACTGCACTACAACCTACAACTGCCACTACGGCGAAACGCCGACACTCGATGGCCAGCAGCGTTATGTCAAATTTTGTACTCCATGCCCACCAACTTACCCGTGGGTTGGAAATCCTGAAGGAAACTAAACCGATATAGTTATTCACGGTGTCTACTGGCTTTGGTACTCGGGTTTCCTTCCATTGTAAAGTGCAGTTAATGAGCTTTATTTTTAAATTTGTTATTTAAGTAAAATAGCTCGCGGCATTTCCAGCCAGCCAGTGTGAAATACACATTCCATATTTGTGGCCTTACACGCATTGCTAACAAATTTATACGTCAGCGATTGTGAATCACAAATGTCACGTAAGACCTTCTCTTAACGAAGCTTGCAGAATAAAATCTAGCTCATTAACCATTATTCCAGTAGTTTGAAGAAGTTCAAAACTCCTGCAGGCGCTGCGATCAGGGATAATCAAGACAGCTAAACGTGATAAACCCCTTTAAGAAGATTATAAAACTAAGTGCCCTATCAGTAGATGTTGCCTACGAATAACCACTTCGTAATTCAGAAACAGCACGTATTTAATGCCACTAACGTACAACGCCACAAATCCTTATAAAGGTAAAGAAAATTTGCAACAGCAAACCAAATTCAACATATGAGAGTGTGATGCAACCAACTTACTAACAGGTTTTTTTTCACTAAATTGAGGTTCACGGTTAGAGAAAAATCTATCACCACGCATTATGCAAGCACAGGCGGATACAATAACGCCATCCGTAAGGATAATCGTGAGGGAATTGAACTATAAACATGATAATCAATCAGTTACTTAAAACATTTACGAATTTTTAACATTTTCAATAGCATATGGTAATGTGTAGAAATGTGTGCAACAAAACTTTTCCTGAAGCTTTCAAAGACAAACTGGAAGTTCTTGCTAACATTGGCCAACGTTTTTCATTATGCATGAGTTACCAACGACAGAAAAAACTGCTTTTTATGTTTAAAAGCAGAAATTAAAATGTTTGCTCCCTATTTATTCTGGAAGCTACAAATTCTGGAGGTTGAGGTCAATATTCCGAATATCTCTTTCAGAATTTTTCAAATCTCCAAATTAGAATCGCAGCAAAATACCAGATCATACAACAGCATGAAAAGCGCATAGAAACGCAAGCATATCTTCGAAACTGTCGAAGCGTTAGCGATTTCGCACAATCAGCAACGATTGCAATTGTCGCAAAAGTACAATTTGTCCATGATAAATTTATGTCCGCAAATTTAATTTTAAAAATGGTCACATTTTTATACGTTCAGATTAGAGAGGCCGAATACGTCCTGAATTGCTTCTGCATTCTACATTTAGAAGGATTCATAATGGTTCAACCTAGAAATAATTGCAACATTTCTCTAATTAGTTTCGCGAAACGAATCATGTTTATTCTTGCATGCCCCGTTCGGCGAATTTAGCGAGAGGTTTATTTAAAAGGCTAAGTGCTTACCTGAAAAGTTGAGAAACGCCCTCTTTAGAGCCCGTTGTCAAATAGCCGCTATTCACGGAGAAATCTAACGACGTGATGCTGCCCAACTCCCATTTGGAATTTGGAAAATTACTAAAAACCTCCATGCTGGGGAAATGGACCTGATGAACAGGAAAAGTGTTACGAGAGTTGTCTACCTTGAACGACATAAAGACCAGCGTGGACAAACAAATAAACAACGCACCAGTTTCATGGCTTTTTCTTTTTCCGAGGAACACATTGCTAGTATTTCAGAAGTGGAGTTGAATTTAGCGCAGGTGGTAGATGTGACCAAGTTATACAGAGATTTCATGGGTTTTGGTTGCGCAGAGGATAACAAAGATGCGGTATCATATATGTTAACAACACCTGTATTAGACCTGAAAATGGAGAACAAGATTGCAGTTGAGCTCAAAAATATGCATTTTAAAGAAAATCAGGGTGTCTAGCCAAATCCGATAACAAATTTCCCTGACATTTCCAGGTTTTCCAGACAACTTTTCATACATAACCAGACCATGCAAAGGTGATTTTAAACTCATTTTTTAATGATATGATCATATTCTATCACACCATATCTAAAAGTGAAATGTCTGTTTGGAGATGTTTAGGGTGTTCATTATGAAAATTTCACAGCCCTTAAGCACTTAAGAATTTCAGGATGGTAACTTGGTCTTTTAGCTAAATAATGACTAACATTTTTTATTGCCCTTTTGGTTTGACAAATGGTTTCCTGGCACAGAATTCCACTGACATTTCCAGTTTTTCCAGACGGCCAGACACAGTGACAAAACGCATTTGAAACCCTGATAAGAGGTAACCAATTGGTTTGTTAACATCACTAACCCGCATGATAAATATTGTTGATTGGGAGATATCGCGATCGTGGTTCCTGAAATACAGCCATCGTCGTAAAACTTGTGGATGCACCCTCGCGTTTTCATGTCCCAAAGATACACTTCACCAGTGTCTAAATACGTTGACATGAATTAGCAACAATGTCAACGTTCTGCGATGAATTGCAGTAACTTCCAACAACCTTACCACTGTGCGAATACATTTTACTACCGTCACCGTTGAAAGTAACACCCCGAAGTTTACTGTTCATTTTCAGTGTAAAGAGGAATTCCTTGCTCTGAATTGGTGTAAAATAAAAAGCACAGAAATGTAGAGATGAACAACAAAACACTCGAGCATAACTTTCATGCTCATTTACCTTTGCAGAGAGAAAATGCATTGTACCCGCAAGACCTGGGGCAACTATGTACTTCCCATCAGGCGACAAGTGAAATCTCCTCATGCGAATTTCTTCCATTGCTACGATAAAAGTAATTACTATAAAAACTTTCTTTGCTTTGCAATTAGTCAAATACCATGCAATGATCAACATTACCTCTGTTCGATGGAATTTTAATGACCTTCCCAGACATCATATCAAATACAAAAAAGTGCTTCTGTTGTTTGGAGCCCACAATAAATTCCTCCCCATTTGTGGAAAAGTGGGCGCAGTAAATTGGAAATCTTTCAAATGAAATGCTCTGAATAACACGATTCTTTTCTCCATCAACCTAGATAACGGTATTGAGTTATTAATTAATGTGATACCGTAATTACTTTCACTTTATTAAATATGGGATTATATACAATGTGCGACTAAATTATATTGAATCGTAAATATATTGAAGAATCAATTGTTATTTTTTTTCTTCACAATTATGATCCCGAGCTGCTATTTAATTTTACATATGCAACTATTGCAAAGCGTAAGATTTGCTATGAAAGAATTCCTTCTCCCAACAAATTTACGTGATTTTTAAACATCAAGCGATGCAAGAGCACGTGGAATAGTGAAATTTCTCACAATTGCTTTGACAGAAACTAAGAATAAATTTAAATTTACATTAAACACTAAATTACTGTAACTTCAGACAACATCAAAGAAAAATGATCAATCCGAAATTTATGTTAAAATATGTTACGGAAAAATTTTCAGAATTATGCCTTAGCATTAAATTTGAAGAGCAATAACTTTACCCACCTGAAATAATGTTGCTTTTCTTAAAAGCCCAGCAGCAAGAGCAACTTGGGCTGTTGGGTGAAACTCCACACTGGTGATACAACCCTAATTAAAATCAAATCAATGATGAAACAATGGCCAAACAATTTCACTCATAAACCAGTTATATCATATGCTCACTAGGCTTTGCTTCTCTCCAACCAAATTCTTGCAACATCTGGCATCGATACTTTCCCGTGGAAGCTTTGCCGATTTTACAATATAATCCCCTACACGAGAAACGAGTGCATCTTCATCATCGGATCCTTTGCTCCTTTCTTTTTTGCTCAGATCTGCCCAAGATGGGGTTCCAGAGATCTTCGTAAATCTATTGAGGCATCAATTTGTATTCCTATGATTAAAAATTCTTCAACTAGTTTGCTTTGCACTAAGGTAGCTGTTCCAAAGCTGGCGAATAGGATGGATAAGCATAAGCTTCGGTGCTTAAAACTACATAAAAAGAACATGCTTCGGGTAAGGTTAGGGTAAGGTTTGTGGCTGGTGGATGTAACGCATACTGCTTGGGCTCACGTATAAGCCATATTTTCCTTCAAAAATGTAAGATCTGAAGAACGGAATGCTGCTTATTCGCACACATGGCATAACCTTTTCATTCATCTCAAAGGTTAGCCGAAAAGGACTTCCCAGGGGTATATTGGTAGTTTTAAACGGTTTTACAGGCAAATTTTAATCCCCTTCAAGAAAACAAATTGACTTTCAATAATAAACTAAGTAAAATGTTAATTTCGTGAATAATTTAAATTGTCTTAAAACTAAGGTCCAATTTCTGCTTGCATACAAGCCAATACGTAAATTCTTTGTAGACACAGCTGCTGTGTATGCAAATTATATAACAATATAAACAATGCACTATAATTCACACATTCCACAATAGGAGCTGTAGGGAAATGCAGAATTATCCGCTCTGATAAGTTTTAAAACTATGTCTTAAACCCACAGTTTCACATCTGCAAATTTGTCGAACACTACATGTATAACAAGAGCCGTAGGAAATGTCCAGCACACGAATTTCAATATTAACAAAGGACCAGGTGGAGGAAAAAATCGATTCACACAATGATATCCAAATTTATGCATTTTTTAATCTATGAACAAACATATGCATAAGTAAATAAAACTGGGTAAGTGATGAAGATTCGCATATTTCACAGACTCCGCCATAAGCAAAGAAGACATGGTTTTAATTGCCTGCATGCTATGTTTACAGTCTTGTATAGTAACAATAATGAATTGATTAAACCTTGAAACAAACACAAAGGACAGGATGTACACAAATGGAACAACGGACGATCTCCTTTGGAGTAGACCTCGTAGTTAGAAGGGTAGAATTTTTGCGTGAATCAAATGATTTGCAGTGGCAGACAGGATTGGACGCGGTGAACATTCAGTCGAGTCCAGGATCTTGCCATCTGTGACCAATTGCCTTCAGCGGAAGGTGGCGTCAAAATTGAAAATAACGTTATCTCCTACCTGCTCTGTAATTCTTCTGAATACGTTTTTGTTGAGCTGCCACCTGGTTTATTAGTTTTCATCATGCTATCATCGTCTTTTTCCTTTTTTCTATATCGTTTCACGACAAAATTGAGAATGAACAAACCATATACGACATCCCAACCATAATCCATAGCGATGATTTTACCGTTTGCTTTTGTCATCCGCATCAATCCATGCCGGCTTCCTCTTTCCTTCTGCTTCTGGCTCCTTGAATTTAGCGCCCTTCGTCTGGTTGGTCCAATCTTCAGAAAGAGATTCGTTCAAGTTTTCCAAAACATCATCGGCATCCCCTAGAACTAACTCTTCCAAATATTCCTCAGCTTCATCTTTTTTCCGTTTAGGATTCTTTTGTTTTCGACGTCGACTGGAAGAGGCAGTGCTCTTTATGGATAGGTCCATTGTCAAATATGAGATACCTGAAAGACATGTAAGCAGGTGGTCATTTTATGTATTTAATTGAAATCCAAGAACATGGTAACAGGTTGGTGCATTGGAAATCATGAAAGTTTACTGATATTTAGAAAAATACACATGACACTTCATAAAAAATTATGGAAGCAAAAAAAGGAATCACACTATGGCACACATTCAACGTTTCTATGTATCCAATTATACTAAACAAATTATGATATTAAATCCTGTCACATAGTTGTCTGTACTAATAAAAGTAAAGTATTAATAAAAATATTTTCTTTGCTAAACTAGAAGTAGTTTTACACGCAAAAGCGTTGATAGCAAACATCCATCGCCTCATGTGGTCGCCTAATGATTCTTATATAATTTTACGAGCAGTGACATTCCATTACAAAAAGGATTTTTGAGCCACGCACATATTTTTGCATACAAACTTAACACGTATCGTACTAACACTAGAATTGCATGTCAATCTCAAAGCTAACTATTCAGTTGAGTTTTGTCACGAAACAGCTGTTTAATCCGTCACCTTAAATCAGGGTTATCTAAACAGAGAGAAGATTGAGACGAATTTGAAAGGCATAAGCAGTATAAAGCAAACAAGAACTGAGAGGTCAAAAGAGGTAGAAGTAAGGACACCGACACTTTCAAATATGCACCAAATTTTAACCGCCGCTCCAGCGCTATGTTAGGACGCATTCGGCCATCAAACAGGCGATTTCGGTGTCATTAGGCCTTGGAGAAATTCGAAACAATGTCAGCTTCAAATAATTCACCTCAATGAAAGGATTGTGCAAAGCAACAAAAACAGGTTTCACGGTTGAAAGGGTTGACTGTTGACGTCCATCGCAATGCATGCTAAAACCCGGTCAACTTACTTTGTGATGTTTTGTGTGCAAATAACAAGGGAAAATATCGGATAAACAACGCGGTCCACGATTTATATAATACGCCGCACGCTTAAAGCTTTCTAAATACTATTCCAACCATCCCCGCAATGTCGACAGGTGAAACAACAAGTTATATAATAACTATAAATTAAATAATTACCAGAATAATGAACGCGTCAAATCGAGCCAAGCACGAGCTGCACGAGTGTAAACCGGAAGTGTCATGTGATGTCACTTTGCGGTGCTGTCTAGTGACCTAAGGCCTAAAGAATATGAATTTAAGTAGATGCGTTTAACTGACAGGTACAAACTAACACTTAGCTAATGAAATATTTAGCAATTTTGTAAAGCAGCATGTCAAACGTTAAAGTTTAAAATTCATAGAATGTTTATTGCTTTTCATAACGTAAAATAATATCCCCAGGGATTGGGAACGTCGTTCCACAGCTTGGTAGCACTGAGATCCACCATTTTCCGGTCTTTGTGGTTGATGCCTGAGGTCTGCATGGTTGTTGGGTCGCTGCTGGCATTTTTCTCATTATTTTCTTCCGAAATGGCAGCGCATAGAGAAAGAACGTTTATTTGCATTAAGCCCGACGGCGTCCAGCGCGGCCTTATCGGTGATATCATTAAGAGATTCGAGCAAAAAGGCTTCAAATTAGTGGCCAGTAAACTGATGCAGGTGAGACTAGTTTTAGGCCTAACAGCGTGGCAAATTAACGGCTGTGAAGTTAGAATTGTTAAATTCGACCTTCAAAATTAAAAAGCAGTTACGTAGCAGCAGAAATTTTGCATATAAACTGTGTTATTGAGTGTGTAGGAACTTGTCTAACTAATTAATTCGTTGAAATTTCTATTTTCACTCCAACTACGTCTAATAACATGAATTACTACAGGGTGTTCAAAAAACCTTCAACACCTAATAAAAATTATGTATAATTATAACTATTTACCTGTAAATAGAACGCGTGTTTGAAACTATAATACGTGGTTGCCTTTGCTTTCGTACTAAATAAGAAAAGAAAACTAATGTTATGAGTAGTATTTTTAGAAGAAAAAAAGATTTTATATAAATCACCTGTATTTTATGCATTAGGCATCTGAAGAGCATCTTAAGCTGCATTATGCTGATCTTGCCAGCAGACCTTTTTTCAATGGACTGGTTAAATACATGGCATCTGGTCCAGTTTTTCCAATGGCAAGTCCATTTCATTTATAATCAGTTTACATAATTCGTTATATGCCGCATGTGTTGACTGAAAAAATTGACTAGGTTTGGGAAGGATTAGGTGCTGTGAAAACGGGACGTGTAATGCTGGGTGAAACCAACCCTGCAGATTCCAAACCGGGCACAATTCGGGGAGATTATTGTATTCAAGTTGGCCGGTAAATCTCTACCTTCAGATTTTCAACTTCCCTTAAAATCATTGTTTTTCACTGTATGTTTTGATATTTAGGAACATCGTGCATGGAAGCGACTCCGTTGAAAGTGCTAATAAAGAAATCGCTCTTTGGTTTAAACCTGAGGAGCTTATTTCTTGGCAACCAGCAAGCGAGAACTGGATCTACGAAGAGAACTAAACGCTTAATTATCAATTTTATGTCCAGTGTGAAACTTAATTAATGGATCACGTGAATAAATTCTGTTAAGCCATAAATATGCTGATTTAAGTTTAATTGATTGCTTATTTGTTTGGTACAACTACATGTTCAGTAAATAATACAGCCTTATAGTATACTGCATGTTTTAAGATTTGCAACTTGAAACAAATTTATATGTTAAACTAGATCTGATTAAACAGGTGCAGCTAAGCAGAGATAATAACAAATCTATACCTGTAGCAGTAATGCTGTTCCTGCCAAAACCCATTTTGAAGCCTTTTCTTTGGTTTTCAAGTTAAACGTCCAAACATAAGTCGGTCCTCTATTTCTGGTCTTATACACTGGGCATGCATACATGTTACGTATGTCTTGTTTATCAATATGAATGGCTCTCACGTAAATAACGGGCATTTCAGGATATAATTCTTTAAGCTGTGGCTCCACAATCATTCCAGCTTGCACATCCCATCGTCCTCCTTCCAAATATAATCCATGAATGTATGCGCCTTCTCTGGGTGGGCTCGTTATGTCATCTGGCATCTTTTTTGTTACTTCTACTTGGAGGCACATTTTATCTAAGGGCATTTCATTTCTGCGAGCAGTGGATTGCATAATAGCTGTCAGAAATGATTGAGGATTAAAAAATCCTGATAGCCACACAACAGCAGGCAGCTATGAAAAATTGAAAAGAAAAGGTATCCAATTTTAGTTAAAACACAACAGACTTTAGAACAAAATTATCCACTACAATTGAAGGCCCCAACATTTCTATAATGACTAGTCTTTAGATGAAACAAATGTTTCTTTGGGGGCAAAACCAGAATTAAAAATTCGTATTTCAAGACCCACTGGTTTCTCTTATCATTTAAAGCCAAACGAAAGCAGCGTTTCTTAATCTGTGGTCCACATCTGATCCAAGTCTGATTATTGTTGAACTCAAAGGAGTCTAGCAACGGTGATTTTAAGGGTTTTCAGGTGTGCCATAAAGCAAGTTATTAAAATATTCTCTTATTTTCAATTAAAATTTTGAAACCGGAATTGGGTCAAAAGGTTACGAAACATTGTCCTAATATATTGTAATGTACCTGGAAATCACTTGTCCAACTCTCCAACTCTTTGTATCGCATCAAAAAGTCTGCATACCATGCGCCAAGACCAAGTTGCGAAGCGTAAGCTAACTGTATCCACGCTGCTGGTATTTGGTCCAAATAAAGAGCATTGCTAAGCACTTCCATTTCTGATGTAATGGTCAATTCACCCTGAAAGCAAAGAACCACAAACAGCGTGAGATGTTTGTTTTCAATTGAGCTGTGCTCAATAACCATCTTTCTTTACTACCTTTAATCCAAGATCCAACTCGCGTAGAGAGCGCCTCATTTCGCGAATCAGTACATTCATACGCTCGCATTCTTGCAATGCTACAACTGTGTATGGCGTCTTTTCTTCCACCTTGTTCGATAAGTCGTTCATATTAAATTCGTCAGGCAGCTTCTCTAACGTTTCATCCAAGACTTGCTTGACCTTTAATAAGCGCAGGATTAGTCCAATTACTGGGCATTACGTACGAGCTTTTAAGATAGGGAAAATATTATAAGGCGTATCAATTTCAAAAAAAATGTTGTTTTCCAAATACCATATTTACTAGAACATTAGACACTTTTTATGCAAAAAAAAATCACGACACAAATTGGGGTGCTTCTTAAAATTAATGCACAAAGCAAAATGCAATCTTGTTAATGGGGAGGGAGCTTGTATTATTTTTTAAATATGAAACCATAGAACAGCATTATACTGCTAAATTTAAACTGGAAGTTATTGCTTGTGCAGAGGCAAACTCAAACCAGCATTCGTTTTGATGTATCGGTGTTGTTTTACTTCATACATTAGCCATAAATGTCCAAAAAGTACGCGTCTTAGCTCATTAAGAAATAATGTTGTCCAAAATTTCACACTTGAAACTAGGGGGTGTAACTTATTTTCGAGTAACGATGGAGAAATCCTGAAGGATCATGTCTGATCTGATCAACAAAGAATAATGAAAGACAAATTCACCTTTTCCTCTCTGGTAACAACAACTCCGGTTCCGCCGGCATTTCTCGGCTGAAGTTCCAAAACCGTTTTGAATAACGACTCGGACCTGGATGTCAAAACTCCGATTTCTGCATTGGGATGCAGCCCATACAGATACGGACTTTCAGGTGGAAGAGCTTCGTCGATGTACTGATGGTAGCAAGCGTAATCCATGTTTGGTGGACATGGAAACTCGGGGGCTAAAGATAGTTCCCCTTCCAGCTAACAGTTCAAAAACGCAGTATTTTTTAGGGATTAAGGCTACACATACATCTTGCACCTTACGAAAGAACCAATGCGCAAACCTGCTCGGGTCTCATGTATTCTTCCAAATACATCCGACATAATCTGCTGTCCCAATCATCGGTAACGTGACCGCCGTACATGATTTCTCCGAACAGGTAGCGCAGATCTTCCCACGGCACCCGGCTGCTGGCCTCCAGGTAGTTGTGGAGCACATGGGCGCATATCGTTAAATCCCCTACGTTAAAAGGATAAACTTTGTTCCATCCTTGGGGCCCAAATTTCGACCGCTCCGATATGACGGCATGGAAGTAACAAAGCGAAAACAAAATACTCTTGAATTCGGCTTCCTTCGAACACATCTCCAAGACTTCCTATTGATAAATGCAATAAAATAAATTAAGAAGCTCCACAGTGGCGAATGAAATCACTGTGTCTGCTGGTTTTGGTACTCGAAATTCCATGACTTTTCCAATGTAATTTTCCAAACCGGTTGTGAATGTAACGCATGCGATATTTCATTGCTTGTTCTCAGCAAAATGGTTTCATGGACATGAATTGAAAGAGTTGAAAAACTGCGAAACCTGAGTGAAGTTATCCAGAGCTTTGTGGAGATTGGCTTTTATCCCTGAAGGTGGTTCGTTGGTAATTTTGATCGCAGATTCCAGGATTCCTTGAGGTATGATGTGTGCTTGAGCAGTCTTCGCTGGTTCTGCACTGAGGAAAACCCTAAAATCTGCATGGCTGTTTTCGCTAGTTTCTTCTAAAATCTTTTCTAATTTTGGCAGCCATGTTTTCACCAGATGTATATTCTATAAAAATATGATACACGAATGTTAGGCATTCCTGAAAATTGTTACGGGGAGTTAATTATGAGGGAGTTATTTGCATACCTGAAGGATTACCCAGTGACCTTCTTTGGACGCAATGCACAAGGCTTCTTCAGCGACTATCTCTTGACCTTGTCCGAGGGAAACGCTATGAAAATTCCTTTCAAATAAAAATAGCAAATTATGAAATTGGCATTAAAATGGAGCAGGTTTTGAACTAAAAGCTGCTGCTGGATTATATATATATATATTTTTTTAATTAAAAAAAAACATTATTAATAAATGCGAACTATAATTTTAAAAAATTGAATTCACATTGAGACTTTGAAATTTGTGAAAATGGCATAAATCAAACCTGTTGTCGGATGTGAAGCCATATTTCCGTCCAATAACTTCTACGTCTTTTAAGGGGTCCACCCCTGGAGAAAGTATGAAAAAAAATGGGGTTGATGGACTGGATTCGTCGAATGATTGGGCCAGATCAAGACTCCGGGATAGCACGTATTTGATGCCCAATTTTTCGGCCACAAATTCTCTTAAAATTCGTAAAATTTCACATCAGGTTTAAATGGGTTTGAAGAGCAAAATTATGTGAAAATGATTCGATATTCTCTCACGCTATGGCATAGGTCATGCGATCGGGTCTCAATGCCCTTAACATGCACAGATTTTGCAGCGAGGTTTTGTTTTTCCATTCTTGGGGGAATTTTTCCTTTTCCGGATTTTCGTTCTCCACAAACTTCTGCCATCGTTTGGACGTGTTTTCTATGTCTCTGTCTAGGTTGTGAAACTCTTCGAGATTGCTAAGTGCCTACGAAAAGACATTACAATTTATGCACCAAAATACATGCGAATTGAAAGGTGCAATATCGATTAATTAATTAATTTCGATAATTAAGTTTTATACCTTTATACCTCCCCAACTTTGGTTGGACAGGAAGTCCACAGGCGATGTCAAATTTGGTTGCACTGGATAGCGCAAAAGAAAGTCGAGTTCCACTGGATTTATCTCGTTGTTCATCAATAATATCTGAAATGCAATTTCAGTACGACGAAAATTAAGTACACTGTAGATCAAATCATTCAATATTTGTGAATTTCTAAAGAAAAAAATACCATTTGAGTACAGCTCACCTGAAAGGCCATCTGGACAGTGAAAGTGAGCTTATCCCGCTCGAACAGACCTCTCGTTGTGTACAAAAACACAGAATATGTGATACAATCTATTAAATTGTTCACTCTAATATTAACGCTGTCAGATGCTTCAGCCCTCTCGATGGCTTTGTTAAAGACCACTTTGAAAGCCTAAAGATTTTTGGATATAGTAAGCAATTACGGATCTTCATTTTTCACTGATTAAATAGTGGATTTCTTAAAGGTTGTGATTATTTATTTAAATCACACACACATTTTTTAAATTTGATTTCTCTTTTTGTTTAAGACCGAGCCAGAAGAATGCCTACCATGCTCACATTTTACTTCAAGTACTTAATTGGTTAAATTCGTTTTTTCCCAGTGTAGAATTGGGTATTCAAAACTAAAAAATTTGAAAAAGTTAAATTTGAGGTATTGCATTGCGGATTGCATAACGGATTTTTCTAAATGTGTTTAATTTTTTCTATATACACGGGACATTTAGAAATTATGAAAAATAACGGAGACCCTAGTGGAC
Source organism: Rossiulus vilnensis (assembly GCA_034700785.1). Lineage (NCBI taxonomy): Eukaryota > Metazoa > Arthropoda > Diplopoda > Julida > Julidae > Rossiulus > Rossiulus vilnensis. The sequence continues at coordinate 17,264 of JAQIXS010002063.1, forward strand.
GACCGATTCTACCCTGGGGAAAATAAATTTGGCAATTATAATAAGCATTTAAAGTAAAAATGTTGGAATAATGTATAGCATGCTGCGCAATCCTTTGGGTCGGGCTTAAATGACACCCCAAAATCTGATTATTGCAGCTAGCTGGTTTTACCTTTAGTGAAAACTGGTATATCGGATTAATCTTGCATAAATCGTTTAAAATGAAATACAAGACAGAAGCCCTCGCAGCAGCCGGTCGATATAATTCCCTAGCTTGATTAATCTCAGCTTCAGTTTTCTTTGCTTCAGAAACTTTTTCCGAAATTTCGATCGCTGTTCTTTTGGTGGTTTCCAAATTTTCGACAAGGGCCGAATCGCCCAGGAAATTTCCTTGCGCCGAAGACAGGCGTAACAAAAGCGAATCTTCGAGGTCTTTCAGCGCAATTTTGAAGTCGTTTTGTTGCTTTGTTAGATCAGCCTTTGGAAAAATTACGACAGTTAACCCATCTGGCATGAATTCAGTTTTGAAAAAGTGAATAGTATATAGTTTACAAAATGAAACAAAAAATAGGAAAGAATATAAGAGAAAAAAATAAATCAACAATACTTTTGAAAATAAGTTATGAAATTTCACCACCTTCATTGTTTCTAATTCTGGACGTTCCTTGTTGACCACTTCTGCAAGAAGCTGATCCTCTAGGCCATCTCTGGTCACCGTAAAATTAATTAAAGTTGTCTGTGCCTGAAGTTCCGGTTTGTAATGTGGGTTGGCCAACTTAGTGTGCAAAACCAGGCGAAATTTTGGATTGTATTCCACTTCTTTGTCTCCCAATCTGATAGCCCTGCCAATTAATTAGAACTTAATTTATACAAAATTCACTTCGATGAATGAAACCTGATTGAAGAACATTTACATACGTTCCCTTTTTTATGGTAATTCTGCCCAGCAGAGGGTCCAAAGCTGGATCGATGTATTCCCCAATATTTTCAATCAAAGCTGTGTATCCTTGTTGTACTGCTTTTTCAATATTATCCAAACAACTGCAAATTTAATTAATTCAGTGCAATTATCGCCCACTAATTCATTCCTCATATACAGCACAAAAATACCCTTTTTGTCCTAATTGAATAACAACGATGTTTCCTTTGTGTTGATTTTTGATCCACTTATTGCCTTGCAACTGAGGGTCGATCATCAGTGGCCAGCGCTCAGAATTGGTCAGTATTGTGGCATTTTCCGTCGACATACGGTCATTTGGCAGTCCAACATTATTCCACTCGGCAATTTTGGCATCGTCCGTCAACAATGTAATGCAGTCCAGCGAATCAGTAAGAGGTATCTTAATCTAACATGCAAGAAAAACACACAAAGTTAGTTATGAATGTTTTCACCACGTCAAGAAACGTTTCATGTTATTTGTTTCATATAGTAAATGTGCAAATTGACACTTGGATCATTCTTCCAAATAAAATATAAAAAATAGCTTAAATGTAACAACTTGCCCAAAATAAACTTTGGATGATAGGAATGGTTCATTTTTATGTAATTTTTGATTTACGCTTATTTCTGGACAGAAATAAAATTTATGGCAACATGAAAAGAGTTTGTTCCACTGGCATGTTCATGCTGTGGATTTTCACTTACTATTATTAATTATTTAATCCATATTTACCGATTATAAGTTTAGTTCATAATATAAATTCCAAAAGATTCACTTTTTGCCTTTCGGAATTTATTTCATTTCTAATTATCGCAATGGGCCTCTGGTTTAAGGAGTGAAATAACCACTTGTGTGTGTGTGTGTAAAAAAATACACGCACAACATAACACAGCAGAAAAATTGAATATTCCTTCACCTCCTGACACCTAAGAAAAGGCAGCCATTTCTTCTCAAATAAGTCCAGTCTGTACTGCTTCGTAAAACATCCAACGTAGGATATGAAGGCCGTTACGAGCAGCACGTCTCCCGGAAGTGACATTTCCTGCTCACGGTAATCCGAAACTGCTTTTGCCCACCGCACTTTTTCAGATGCCAATCCTCCGATCAATCGATTGGCCAGTGCAATAGTTGTAAACGTTTTGTCCGCTTCTCTTTGGCACCTCATTTTTTCTTCAGTGGCCTTCTCAAACTCAGCTGTCAGCTTGGCCAGCGCCGCTTCCAATTCCTGACAAGTTTACAATGCCTTCATTTCAACTGGATTTCATGGATTTTTACGAACTAGATGTTTTTGTACAAACTTTGATTTTAGCTCGAATGGTTGAGAGAATTTCCTGGGCCGTAGCCAGCTCATCATTGGCCGCTTTCAAAGCAAGTCGTTTCGGTTCCACATCGCAGAAAATTTCGTAGAATTTCACGATGTTGATCACCCATGAACAAAGCCCTGTTAATGTGGAATTAAATTAATATTGCCCTAACACAATGTACCATTTCTGCCCAAAAATGCAGAACTGTACGAACATAAATATGTACGGTAAATTTATGCATCCAAATTCAGCTAACGAAATACAGCACTAAGAAGAAGTTTCCAGAATTTCGCAAAAGTATATATCCATATAAAAGAAAATTAAAATGCAAAAATGCGAAATACCTACTGCGAGTGGTTGTTTTTAAAAGATTCAGTTCAATTCAATATTACTTTAAATTTCCCCTGTCAAAATTTACTTTTTATTTTACATTTATGGATAGTAATAAGTGGCAAAATTACGTCACCTGCAGCAGCTAGTGATTTGGATTTCACAAATTCCGGATTGAATTCAGGATTATCCAAGTAGGGTCGGATGGCTTTCAGTATTTCCGGATGAATGTTTTCTTTATCGAACTTTATAAGATCTTCCAGAAATTGGTCCACCTATAGAAGATCATTGCATGGGAATTAAATGATACAAAGTTAATTCTACGGATATTAGAACGAAATCTGGATTACCCTGGCCATCATCAATTTCGAAGATTTCCAGGTTCTGTCCTTAGGAACTTTGCCATTAGGTGCCATCAACACCATCACAGCTGCTGTCACATTGATGACGACTGACGGAGGACTCCCAAAAGACTTCAGTTCAGTCAAGTTGTTCTGATACACAATCATAAGTGAAGTTTTCAGATGAAATTCATCACCATCGAAACGTGTTTGAAATACCTACTTTATTCAAAGTGTTCAAAGCCTCTTGGGCAGCAATTAAAGCTGGTTCAGCTTTCACCAAATCAGCTTCGCAGTCTTGCTGTTTCTGGGAAACTTCCACGTTGATGGCGGCCACTTTTTCCTCTTCTTTGGCGGCAATTGCTTTTTCTTCGCACACTTTTTCGGTTTCTTGAGCAACAACCTAATCGTAAGAAATCATTTATTGCACTGGCCAGTCCATGTGGAATTTTTGCACCAAAAATTGTACTTTCAAAACTATTCAAAAAACTATTTTCTTATAGTTTTGGAGTAACTATTTCGTCCATATATTCAATATGAACTTTTGGTAAAAAATGGTACTTTCAAAACAATTTTAAAAACTGAATTTATAGTTTGCAGTCCTGGCAAAATAACTATTTATCGCTTAAATTTACCACCACTCATTCACAACGAATTTCATACAGTAAAAATGTTTGTGAAATAACCAAGTTGTATAAATATCTTCCTTGTTTGCTAAGCCCATTTAAATTACCTGAATTAATTTATCCGCATCATCATTTTTTTGCTTCAACTCAACTTCTTGTACAGCCAGTTTCGCTTTCAAGTCATCCACCTGCATTCAAAAGTTATATGAAACGGGATTTAGATAATGGAACATGATCTGAAAGTGTCAAATAGTCACTGAATTATCCTCAAATAAACATACAGCTTTTTAACTACATGTAACAAAATAGCTTAAACATATCTTGCTGAATACGCTGCAGCATAAACTTGTGAATTCGTGGTAATTCGAATCGAATATTAGAAAATATAAGACAAAAACCTAAATAAAATTATTGACTTATATAAGTTTAAAATTATTTTTCTGCAATTTTGTTTAATTTATTATTTTTTCTTTATGCTTTACATTATTATGAATATTTTTTTCAAACTTGTTTAAGATGTTTTTCAAATAGTCATCACTTTTGTGCCTTAAATATTTGCTAGTGTTTTATAATTTAGGACCCTCTAACGTCTTGACCTGACTAGCTGTTATGCGCAATTTCTCCAGTCCATTTTCCAGCCTTTCTTTTTTGCTTTGCAGTTCCGCATGCTTCTTCTTCACCAGATTAATGTACAAAATAGTCTGTTCCAGAAAGCTTTTCGGAGTGGTGTAATTGTAACGTCTGTCGGTCTGAAGGTACAGTTTGCTCATGTCGTTGACGGAAATATGGGAATAGGCCATGAATTGAGAAATGGATGGCACCAGTTCATTCTGAAACGTACAAATTATCGTCTTGAAAAGTAATAGTGAAGCTTGGATCTGTTCGTAGTGTTTGATGCTTACTGGCAGAACTTCAACGGACTGAAGAAAATTCTGGCTGACCGATACCAGAGCTTCCTGAGGCCACTCGTGAAACCAATCGATGCAAGTGCAATTTATAATCGCTGGAAATTTGCGACTGCGTACTCGAAGGGTGTCACCAACGGGCGAGAAACACAAGACGATCTAAGACATGGTGAAGAGAAGAAAAAAAAAACAGAAAAAAAGTCAAGAATTATTTGAGAAAATGTTCAAAGAAAATAATATTGATGTTGTTACATGAACTAAGCAACAGGATTACAGATCATTCGATCCATTATGGCACCTCTAGAACATCTAAAAGACACCTCACAAAAGTCTGGAAAGATAACAGACAATCGTGCATACGGTACCTTGAGCTGCCTTCGTACTCTGTCAATGAAAAATTTCCAGCAATTTTCTTTGCTGTCCATGATGCCAGCCGCTTTGACTTCGCTTCTCAATGCGCTTACGATGTTGTCCACTTCATCGTCCGTGAACAGATCCGCAACCTCTCCAGAAGCCAGAAGGTCATTGATGAGGACCAAGAACCTTTCATCGGCCACTTGAGCGTCGGTCATCAAGAAGACAGTGCCAACGTTTTTCACGCCTGCCTTGATGTGCAACGAAGACAAGTCAATCTGCAACGATAATCAAGGGACATTTTTGTGCAGAATTCGTAACACAGGGTTCCCCCAAACCTGGAAAACCTATAATTGTCAGAGGATTTGAAAAGATGTGGACAAGTTAGGGAATAGGGATTTATTTTATAAATTTAGAGAAATGTTATGTAAAATCATAAAATTTGTAATACTAAATTCAGTAAATGCCACTGCTAGTTACATGTATTAATCATGTTTTGAATCATGTAGCATTAATTGCATTTCACATATCGCATCTTTGCTGTTTTTGTGGTCAAAGAAATTTGCTCAAAAAGCTGGAAAAGTCAGGGAATAGTTAGGGAAGTTAAAAATGTTATGAATTAACCATGAAATCTTGAAGATTGTAGCCTGTCTTCATTGTTATCTGAGCCACCTCCAGACCGCTGATGTAGGCTGCCAATCTGGCCAAACTCTGCTTGCCACTGCCACCCACACCAACTAGCAAAGCATTGCCTTGTGGAGACTCCAGAATTCGGTTTATTCGGCAACTAAAACGAAAAATGATGAAAGTTGAAATAAACCACTGGTTCGGAAATATGTTTATGCGTGAAGATTTCGGATGCACTTGCACGTGTTGCATTGCGTCTTCAAACAAAACTAAATTCATGGGGGCGTTTATCTCGTTGTAGGTGTCCAAAGCGTCCTTCAAGAGTTTGGTCAAACATTCCCAAGTATCGATGCGCATGTATTTCGGCTCCCCGATTCCTTTCGCGAAGTGACAGTACAGAAGGGGCTTCTCCAGCAGGATTTGTTCGTCAAAATCCTTCGGAAAGATTGAAATATTTAAATTGGCAATATTATTCGTTCAAAACACTGGCAATGGACAAAGGACATGGTGGTGGCCATGTGCAACTTCAGTCAGTTATACTGTAATAAACAAAAATAGCTAAAATTGAGTTTTTCTGCAATAACTGCGCCATTTTACGTACACTGAATTGAAAAACTTTCAACTTTTGAGGCTTTAAAAAAAATTGCAAAACCCAAAGCAGCTGAATAAAACCACCATGATTCTTGGATTGCATTAATAGTCAGCGTTTGGTAAAATCCAACGTGAATCCAAACGCAAAGTACCTCGAAATTCTTCTTGATGACATCTCGCAGCACTTTGTTGTATATTTCCACGTCTTTTTCCTCCACTAATTTATCCTGATAAACCCTGCGGCTTTCGTGTATCAACAGGCGCATGAAGTCCACCGAGGATTTCACGCTGTCAGGATTGCTAAACAATAATCCCTGCAACAGTTTGTGCACAGAAAGGTGTAATATTTCCAATGACGTTTCAACTATTGAAGATTGGCAAAACATGCATTTTTTTTTGGTTGTTGTTTTTTTACCTGGTAAAGATTGGACAAATCCCGGAGATTGAACACGTAATGGAATTTAAGGGCTGTGGGCAGGAAGCACTGGGTCACCTTCTGGTGAAGGGCCAGCGCGGTCGAACTGACCACAGAAGCCAACTGCTTAATGGGCTCCAAGAATTTTAAAGTGGGGTTTGCTAAGTGCTGACTAATTATGTTGTTGTAAATAGTTTGCAGAGATGATGAGTTTGGGAAGCTGACTGCGAAGACACAAAAGTGGCGCTGAAATACGAAAACAAAATATGCAATGTTTGTTGTCATATATTAAATTCATCAGCATTTGTTTTTAACTTTTAATTAATAACTCATTCAAAATATATAAAAAATAGATCCACGCTGTAATTAGTACTTAGAAACTAACCAGTAGACGTTGAGTGATCGTAAAACTTCCAGCAGTTGGATTCATGCAAGACACGTACTGGCAACCGTGAATGTCCTTTAAGGTCAACTTGTTGCGGTCATACCAATGCGAATAATCGAGATGTTGACGAATGAGTGTATGTGGTTGAACGGTATCGTACATATCGACCTTTTTTTTAAAATTTAAAAATGTAAAAAATTGTATAACAAATATGTATTCTAGAAATAATCAGGACGCTGTAAAAAAAAAAAAAACACAACTAAACCCTACCTCAGGCATATTCATGTCATCGATAAAAATGACGACTTTTTTGTTACCAGGTGGACCGAAATTTCTTCCAGCTTTCTTCTCCAGCGGCTTCTCCAAAGCTCTTTGCAGCATTTCAGAAGTGGTGTAAAAATTGAAGGGAATTTTACAGACAACGTATTCGTCTTCGGCTAGGCTGCTGAGAATTTCGTTGATGAGAACTGTTTTTCCACATCCGGCATTTCCAACCAACATCACAGGGCGCTTACTTTGCATCAATAAACTGACAAAGTAATGCAGTCGAGTAGTTTCAGTAGTATGAACTAGCGTTGTCTGAAAAGAGCAAGCAACCATCATAAAACCATCATAAAAAGTACAAATATCAGTCGTTGATACATTTTGTTTCCAGTTTTTACATTTTATATTCCATAAAACCTAGAAAAGTCTGAGAAGTTGAGCATTTAGTTTCGGTGGGAACCCTGTTCTTTGCATAAAAGCAACAAAACTGAGTTAGAAAGTTACTGATTTTAATTTAATCAAAGAAATTCAATCCAACTTCTGATTAGCACTGATTAACTGCATCTAACCTGAAGAGGCCTTTCGGGATCGAGCTCAAATTTGGGGACAATTTCAGTCCACG
>JAQIXS010002064.1:0-24944 GCA_034700785.1 Rossiulus vilnensis
TTACGCTCGGCAGCCCCCCCCCCCCAAAAAAAAACACAGTATCTGCATTTAGTTACAATTTGAGAAAATGAGAGGTAAAGTGATTTGTTCTCCATTCATAAACCATTGTATGACGGCTGTTTTACAAGGGCCTATTGCAGGTTTAGAAAGTGAATAACCACAGTAATTGCAAAATAAGCTAATAGCTTAATTTTCAAAAAAAAAAACATACTGTATTTCTACTTGGGGATGCCGAACTGGAGCCATGCAACTACTTTTCCATAATGCCATTTATGGGCATAACCATTTCGTCAAGTAAGTGCCTTTCTTTGTAAGCATACTATCTCTGAAAAATTATTTTTTAACTTGGTGCTGAAACTAAATAAATTTGCACTTTGCGTGGTGTGGCGAAGCCCAGTCTACATAGTCAAGATCACGACTAATTTGCACAGTGTTGGACTATATTGCACAAGTCTAAATAACTGCACCACCGAAGGCAAGATCAATGAGATGTACACAGCAAAGTGTTAAGGATTGATTACCTCAAGCGGTAAAGTGCACTCTCCGCAGTACAACACCGACAATGGGTAGTTGACACCGTCTTGTGGGCCGCATGGCAATCCACATTCGGGCTCTTTGGCCGGCTCTGTTTTCTCTACGCCACCGACTTCAGGTGTGTTTGTTGCACATTCGGTTGACATTTCCTTAGTAGGGTTAACTAGAAATGGGTTTGTGTGCCTGCAAAAATGAAGATACGCTTGTTACAACCATGGACACCGAGAAATGAGCTCACCTTTCAACGTTACCAGAACAGACTGAAAGACTGCACCTCAGTTCTCAGGGATCGTGCGAGTTTAACATCTTTAAAATGAGCTTATTAACCGTTAGATTAATAAATATTAACCATACGTACTAAAATGCGTGTACATTGCCGGCAGAAAGACACGATACCAACATGCAAACGAAAGGATTTGGCACGTCCACTCGTAATACTGCTCGTACATTAATCAATACCATTCGCAGTCCATTCGTATGCACAAGACCATCGAGTTTTTCGATACAGACAGCAACAGGGGCGACACTCTCATTAAAACATTTGCACCGGAAGTTTGGCGGTGCTGCAGTCGCTGCATACCTGTTCAGACTGTGCTGCACCATTTTGAAGCGGGATTCCAAAGAAGCACAGTGTCGTATTTCCATGTACAAAAAGACGACTCTCCCACTCCCAGTATGTTTAAAAAATTGCCATCGAGCCTTTTGCTTTATATACATGTTATTTCAAGTAGCCGATTTATTTTGCTTTCAGATATAGCACCTTTCATTTCTTTAAAATAATGTAAATGCATGCATAGGCATGGTTCAAAGTAATTACAATAAATAATTATTCTACTTAATTTATCTTTGAACATACGCTGTATTTCGCATTTTCATTTACAATTTTAATAAAAAAAGAAGTCAGGAAAATGTAGAATTGCTGGCATATGCTTTACATTTATTTTGTTGATAGGTTGACATTTTTATGGCATATTTCACTATTTCCGATACCCTCTTGTGAGAAATTCGTCGAAGCCTTCAATATTTTTTTTTTAAATTTACAAAACCATTTCCTAGCAATATTATTACGATAACACATGTCATCGAAAAATTGTACTGCAAGAGATCGTTTTCGTTTTAAAAGAATAACTTATGCTTTGTTAAAAAAATCAACTAAATCAATTCTTCTTAAAACTTAAACATAAGAAAAAAAATAAGCATAACAAGTACAAATTGAACAAACCAAGGAGAGGTTTTAAGGAAAGTGATATTTTCTTTCTACAAAGTCATGTGGAAAAAAGCGCAAGCAAAACGGAAACCCAAATATTAGTAATTTGCAGCTTCAGATAAATGTTTTCTTTCTTCAAAATCAGTACATGTAAATCGTAAAACAACAACAAATTCCAATGGTAAAGTTTTTAATACATATGCACATTGTATAACATTCTTCGAGAATACAAAATAACCCATTCCGTCATTATATATACATGTATAAATACATACATATATATATATTCGTGTATATATACACACACACAGTTTTGAGAGAAAAGAACGTACCATTTTCCACAAAAAAATATTTATATTTATATACACATTCATACCGATAGTTTAAAAAATCACATGATGATTTTTAAAAATAAATATTTGTTTTCTATTCATAAATGTTCTATATTCATAAAGGAATTTTAAAAAACAATGTATTTCTATCAAAGGCCTTCTCCAAAGTTTAATCATTTAAGTATAAAACTAAACCATACGAAACCAGTAGGCCTACTGTCATACTGCATGTACAGCTTTTAACTTAAGTAATTAAAGCCTTTTTTCATCTAAAAACAATTTTATTGGATTTAAATTGCCTAAAAAAGACTTATTTTAAAACTAATTTTTTTTAATGATTTTTATAACCTAATTTTCGAGAATTTGCATGCATATTCATAAAAATGGGATAAATATTTAGATTTCTAAATTCTTGACACAATGTCCATCGCACTGATAGCGGCCAATTGTTTGATCACTGTACCTGATACTTTAATCTCAACAAAACCAACCTTCCAGAGGCTTTAGCCACGGCTCATATTGCTCGCTCGAGCGAGCGGAGAAAATGGCCACCGGCCTACTTGAGTAAGTTACAAAAGTCCAAAGACAGCCCATTAATCGTGAGAGGGGCTGAACGCAGGGTTGTCCAGGCCCGTTGGGTCAGTCTTCTCCAACGGCTGGGCTAAGTGACTTCTGCTGCCGACCTCTGGTAATCTCCCCTTCTGACCGTTCGTTTCCTTGATGATGTCACCGTTCAGGTGATAATTGCCGTTGATTGACGCCACAACGGCATTGCTTATATTCATATCTGCAAGAGCCGCTGTCTTCTTGGCGCCATCTTCATTCTGACCATAGCTGGTCAGCTGGATGCCGATGATTTCCGTGGTGGCAATATCACTGGCCCTCTGGCGCAATTCCTGTCTGTCCTTCATGAAGGCCTGATAGCTGGGGCCGAGCTTCTTGTCCGAAGGCATCCATTCACTGCTGGGGGACTTGGCCTTGATCACTTTCTGTGGGTAAGGAAAAATAGCTATTTTTAATACCGAAATAACTGGTTAGAAAACTAAATAAGTTCCCATTGGTAATATATCAAAAGTCAAAAATTCTTCGAGGTAACAGTGAAAAACTCAACACTTTTTTAAATATTGAATTGTGCTTAAATGACTCATTGAAGCGGTGGTGAAAATGATGCAATATTGTGACATTTTATTTTTTAAATTATGGCGATAAGATGCTTACCTCCTTGAAAGTGGGTGCATCAGTTTTAAGCGTGTACACCAAAGCCCAGAACGGAATTTGGATGACCGAAACCAAGAAGAGAAGCCATCCGATACCATTGGCCCAGCCAGGATAGCTGTAATCCGGACCATATTTCAGAGGTTTGTAGTCCACGATAGAGTACACGAAAATGAACTAAAATTAAGCAAGAATAAGTAGGCATTATGAATACGCAGGCCGACACATTTTTCAAATAGGCGACTTTTTGCAGTATTTATATCTTTTGCAATGTATTTCGTTATTTGGTAACATCATTATCATCGATATTTTTCAACTCGACTTACTGCCAAAATGACCGGCGACGTGATTGCCCAGGTGAGTTTCCAATACCATCCTGGCCTGTGTCCCAACATAAATAGGACATCGTCGCAAAATCGGGAAATGCCGTAAATCCACGTGATGGCTATGCACTCGCAGATGGCAATGAAAATCAGAGAAGTACTACTGCCGTATTCGTCCATCAATGTCAAGACGTACTGTCCGCCCTGCGAAAAAAGATGAGAATTTAGTATTTCTTGTGAAAATAGAATAAATTGTGTAGAAATAAATCTATTTTTTATAAATAAAAAAAAGAAAAGCAAAATCAAGACCGAGTTTGGTGGAAGACAGCCTTAAAATGAAACATTTTTCGAAAAAAAAATGATTATACAGAATGTTATAAAGGACATTGTCTATTGTAAAGAATATTCGGCATTTAAAAATAAACATAATTTAGAACGTTGGCTAATTTCACAATTTTAGAGTGACGCTGATTTTCTAAAGAAGTGAATAAAAAGGAATTTTTGAATTTTTTAAAACAAAAAAATTCTTAAGAAAAATACATGCAGTGTTCTTTAGATACATGTGTATAAAAAACACAACATCGTGACAGCAAAAACTATTAAGGAGTATTTTTGGTCATAAAAAATAACGGTGAATTTCGTTAGCAAAGCAATTCTAATTTTTAAAAGTTCTCTAGAAATAACTTCAAAAAATATCATGTTTCTGAACTTACCCTGGTTACACAGGGGAGCCCAAGAAGGTAACAAAGACATCCGAGACCCACACATAACTTGGACTTATGACGTCGGAGTTTGGGATACTCGTCCGAAATGCATGTGGAGATGGTTTCGATCATGGCAAACTTAGGAGAAATTAAACATAAATCAGGCATACACAGTATTACCTAACAAAAGACTTTTTTTTATTTTAAAACTAATATATTTTTAATGATTTTTATAACTTAATTTTCGAGAATTTGTATACATATTCATAAAAATGGGATAAATATTTAGATTTCTATATTCTTGACACAATGTTCATAGCACTGATAGCAGTAACAGTAATATGGCGGCATGATTATTTATTTTCGTTTTAAACTATCGACAAATTTAAAGAAAAAAACTCTTCAAAAGCCCGTTTTGACACGATTTTAAACAATATCCACGTACGTAGGATCAAATATTTACCCCTAGCGGAAAAGTGCTACAAAACGTGAACGTCGAAATAAAACAAAGTGTAATCATTAAACACTCACCTCACTGTCCAATCCCAGGATGAAAAGCATGAAGAAGAACAGCACTGACCACAGTTGAGGCAGGGGCAGCCGAGCCAACGCTTCCGGATAGGCTACAAATGCGAGTCCTGGACCTGTTTTCCACAATAAAACGAAATGCTATATCCTGTAAACATTTCGATAAACGCATGTTAGAACGGTGTAACTTACCATCTTTTACTACGCTGTCGATGGGGACGTCCAAGTCATGAGCCATGGCGCCCAAGATGGAGAAAATGACCAATCCGGAAATCAAACTGGTCACAGTATCCAGCACGCTGACCACCATTGCGTCACTGAAATTCAGAAAACAAGGCGTATTTGTTGAATGTTGATCCATTATAAATGGGTGGTTTTGTGCTTTCAGACATCATTATTCCAGATCCCAACAGCATAGGAAAAATAGCATTTTGAATGCACACGTAATTTCAAAAAGGTCTGCAAACAAATCCTTACCTATGGACGTTGTTCTTAAACGGATTGTAGCTGCTGTACATAATCAGGCCACCCATAGACACACTAAGTGAAAAGAACATCTGACCAGCAGCTGCCTTCCAGACCTGCAATATCAAAAAATGCAAAAATGAAACCTAAGAAATAGTGGAATAAACAATCCTATGTGGACGTCATCTATGTAAATACCTTGATGTCAGCTAACATTTCCCATTTCGGGGTGATGAAGTATAAAACGCCTTGCAATGAGCCAGGGAGGAGCAAACCACGGATCAGCAAAATGATGAGGATGACGTAGGGAAAGGTAGCGGCAAAATAAATAACCTATAAATATCGGGAGGTTACAATGATTATGAAATCGTGTTCAATTCCAGCGTGAGGAATTTCATTATAACTTATATCCTTACCTTTCCTGAGGTTTTAATGCCTTTAAATAGGCACAGGCAAACGATAATCCAAGACAACAGTAAGCACAGTGCGAGATCCCATTTCACCCCTCCAAGATCCTCAATACCATCAGTAATATCCAAAACATAGTTTCTGAAGATAGAAAACGTTTTTAGTCCAAAAGAAATCTCATTTCATTTTGTAACTTCATTCAGATCAAAATTGTATTTAATCTACTTACTCCCAGTATTGTTGACTAGATGATACCCTGGTCACATTTTGGCCAAATGTCAAATTCTTAATAAAACAAAACACATTTTTACTGGAAACATTTGGAATAACGATCCTTTTAATAATTCGTTTTTCAAAGGAGATAATATTGTAAGCAATCCATTGTTCGATGGAAGTCACCAAAAGTGGCCCAAAAGTACAGGGTTTTGGCGTTGTGCGTCACTCAAAATCATCCCCCCTGATGAGCCCTGCAAGGGCAAAAGGGGTCCGGGGAAAACCCGTGAATTGTTGAATATTGACTGCGTTTTAAATTTTCTAACTTAATAGGATTTGCAGTCATTTGATCTTGAGAAGCAATCTAAACACGTTTTTCTTACAACTCGCTAAGAATGTCACATAAAAGATAGCCTATTTCAATCCGTTAAAATGCTAATAAAAGAAGAACACTAAAGAAAATACATTCAATTTATATTTCAAATAACTTAATTTGCAGTATCCTTTCTTAAATTTAGCAATTTTAGAGATACAAATGCATTAACTAATAATAAAAAATGGAATTTAACACACAAAAATTCATAGTTAAAAAGACAACCTAAATATTCCAAAATATTTGTTTCAGTCACATAGACATGCCTAATAAGCATTTATTTAAGAACCGATTTTCCTAATGATATCACAAAAATATGCCAATAGCCAAAACATGTTTATCGGCATACGGTATACCTGTTTAGAAATAATCTTTAACACAGGTAACACAGGTTTTAAGATAACATTAATTGAGCGAGTGATAGTTCAATATATCCATTAAAAAATCCCCAAGGCAAAAACGTTACTTTTGAAAATAAACACAACTTACAAACAAGCCTACATATATATGTCTCACATGACGAATTATGCCTAACACATCCAAATTGCGTAAAACAAGGCATGTGACAAAGAAATCTACAAACAAATGTTGGTTACGTTGAATTTGGCTTTGACCATATTGCAATGTGCCTTTCTTAGTCAAATGCCTTGTTTTCATGCTATTTGGATATGTTGCGTTAAATGCCCCACCCTGTACACGAGCTTTTGGGTATCATGATTGGGAATATGTAACTCAATTGATTTGTTAGCTGACACTTCTGTGGGTTTTCAGCAAAAAAATAAAAATAACATAAATAAAAAATGAAAAGCCTTCATAAATAAAATAGTTTTTTTTTTTCAATTCACTGTCTCACTGTCACAGCTCACTTTCAGTTACTGTCACAGGCATAGATCTTATAAATTCTACATTGTACTTCAAAATACACGGAAGTTGAACGTTTGACAAAAAACTTTGTCTCTAGATTGAAAAAGAGTTTTTAAAAGTATTTTCTAACCTTATCTTCCCCTGGAAAAAAACACGTGGTGTTGTCAGCCCACTCCAAATCGCAACGAGACCAAGGTACCACTGCTTGGAAAGAGGATGCGATGTAGAAAATGGTGTAGGACATCAGAACGTTATAATAGATGGCCACGATGAATGTCACCACCAACATGGCGTAACCAATTCCTGAGCAGAAAAGAGTGGTCATCAAAATACATGTTTAAATAAATAAATAAGAAGTTACCAAATGAAGAAATTACGTTTTAATATATTTAAAAAATTATCAATGGAAAAATTACCAAACGGAGAAAAAAATTTTACTCTGCGAAATTCGAATGGCATTAAATTGTAACAACACTTATTCGAACTTAGCATTCTTAATTTGTAAGCAACATGGATCATATTTTTTAGAAATCATTTATAGTGAAAAGTTAAAGAAAGTGGACGTTTCTAGACTTGGTGTAGTTTCTGATTACTGAACTGAGACACTTCGAAAATGATCCGATTTTTTTAAAAAAATGAACATTACAAATATGTTTTAAATCTCACAAAAAAGCAAGGTTTCTGACAAGCTAGTTAAGCTATTAAATATTTTTAATAAAAAGATAAGAAATTCCCTCACCATTAACCCGGATCATCCATTGGCAAAATAGGAATAAAGATATCAAAACTCAACATTACTGATTCCACAGAAAATGATTATTCATTATACACTGCACAACTGAGAGCATTGTTATTCCAATGTAAGATATCATGTACATCTACATGTATAAGCATAATCCCGCGCATTCAAAAACCTCGATGAAATTTATATGTTAAATATGTGTAGTAGATTTCGGGTAATTGGAATTTATCATGACTGCGGTTTAGCAAATAAACGGCGGCACTGATTAACCATTGATCCGATTAACCTAAATTCATTTTATTTAAGGTTAGTTTTATAATAAACGAAATATTTCACTAACATAATTAACATATCAGTAATGTAACATTTGCAGTATTATATTAATAAATTATAAATGTAATTTAGGAATACACATTTATTATTCAATCGCTGTACGATTTGTATAATAGAGGCATTATAAAATTTACGTATTTTATACCGGTTATTTTCCCCTTCAGCAATGCTACTAATTTCGACAGATAAGGAAAATATAAAAAATATTATGATTATATTTTTAATACTTTTTTCTATAAAAACAGGAATTAAGTTATAACTCCACTGAGATGTTAAAATATCAGAAATTCCATCTGTTGGATTTCTTGTTTTTTTAAATTCGCTTTAAAAATCGACAAATGCAAAATAGAAAGGAATTCAATTTTTTAAAACTAACAAAACGTGACAACGTCAATTAAAAATGAAAAAAGTGGACAAAAAGATACATCTAAGTGGAAAATTTTATGAAAAAAAAAACTGTTCTTTTCCAATGCGTATATCATTCAATCTTAAGGCAGAAGAAAGACACCATATCAGTGGCAATAGTGACGAAACTTACCTTTAGCCAATGGCGTGCATCGCCAGATAGTGACCGGACCAAGCCCGGCAAACTGACCAAAAGCGAGCTCCATATAATACATGGGCTTGCCGACTAACGCCAGCATGATTAAGTACGGAATGAGAAAAGCACCTAAAGAAAAAAGAAACAATAAAAAGTTGTAAAACTGTGACAATTTTCGGAGACAAATGCACGTAAACTGCACACTCAAAAGATTTGCATGTTTGCCACTTTGCCCTACCATAAACGTCAATATACATCTAGCTCGTACTTAAAATACTGCGAATCTTTACAGTTGTGTACTTCCGTTACACAACTGGATACCACATCACAAATAAATTTCAAATGAAAAATGAAATAGATGTATATTTCAATCATTGAAACGTGCGTCAGAAATGATAAATTTAAGAAACGAGTAATAAACTCCACACTGTCTTGCCTCAGGCAATCAAACATGATTATACACCACGTGTTTATCATTTAATACTTAATTTGACATGACATTTAAGCCAAGTTTTTTTTAGACAAGTTGGATGGTATACGATATCGAATTTTACCCTCATGACTACTTTTTTTAAAGTTATGTTTAAAAAAGTTGAACCGGTAGCATATCCGTCATTAAACAGCTTCACAATGCTTAATAAACGAAAGTTTGTACTTTTTTGGATGGTATACCCACTTCTGAGAATAATTAATCGAAAGTCTACTTTAATGTAGGTTAGATGAAAAATGCAATGCACTCGGAATGTAAATAGGTTCTAACAATACGACGATTTAAATAACCACAGCCGAGTCAGCTGGTTGAACCGCCTTCCTGAGAATTTAATGAATATTAAAATTAATGCTAAGAAGAAAAGCACAGGTAAGCATCGTTATGTAGCGTAAGAGAAGGTAAGACTAGCGCATCAAATGTAAACAAGTGCAATGAACCTTTATAAATTTCAGTTTTACATCTATCATAATGGTGTGCTAATGAATTTAACGTTTGGAAATCAATTAACAAAAATATTCCATTGTACATCTGCATTTACTGAAAACGGCACCTACAAAATGTCACTTAAAATCACACGCTTAAATCTACATGTAAACATACGTATTGACAACAAACAAAAGCTACATAAACAGGCCGTAAATATAATTTTTGACCACCCCGTACAGTGCTCAAAAGGCAGCAAGCGATACTTTCTATAAAATAGTGTGCACAGATAGAAAATATTTCAGCTAAACATTACTCAGTGAGTAAATATAAATTCAATCACTCTTAAAATATCATGCAAATCCCAAATATACAGTATAGTATTTGGAAAGTATTTTACCTGAGAAAAATGCGCTTGCTAATTACATTTTGAATTGAGGTTAATAGTGCCATATCCTTTGTTCAGACAGATGTCACAGTAATATTTGGACCATGAGAACAAGTGAAGTTTATTTAAAAAATTGTTCACGAGATACCCAAATATGATTACTTATCTATACTGTTAATGGAGCATTGGGAAGAGAGAGTGGGTTTATGTTTGTGATACTTCGCGTCGTTGCTTGGGTTACTTACAAAACTGTGTAAACAACCAACCATCTCTTTCAGATTGCATGTACATGCATGTCAAGTGTTTTAACATGTATATCATACGAGGTATATTAAAGGGTATATTATTACATGCCATCTACGTGTAACGCCACTAACGCCGCTTAATGCGGGCTTATATTTAGGTCAATTTCATTTAAACACGTACATGGATGCTGGCTTAAAAATGCGTCTAATCAGATTTTCCCAAACGTTTTTCCTTGCACGATTTGCATGTAAGAAAGAATGAAATACTGCCAGTAAATTTGGAAGAGGTGATAGCGCGTGCAAAAGGTTTTCCAGGGTAGCACATGCATGCACTTTACAATAAATAAGACATTAAACTTGCAATGCATTATGGTATGATACATAGATTACAAATAAATGTCATAAACGTTATAAATCTCTACAAGCAAAAACAGTTTTTTGAATCAGGAAATTGACTGTAGTAAAAGAGAGAGTTACTAATGCAAAACAGCATCTGTAATTGATGCGGCTTGTAAAAGCAAGATGGCGCCTTCTATAGGATGGTATTCCAACGTGAATCAATCCACGTGCAATTGTATCAAAATTTATCTTTTTACAATAAAAACGTTATTACATTATGTTACAGTCAGGCAACGCTTTGTGTTGCTGCTTCAGTATTTCTGGAAATACCTTATGGGTGATGGCATCAGGTATGCCACTGATGAGAACAACATCCATTTTACAAAATGGTCAGGAAGTCACTCACCAGAACCAAAAAAGCAATCCCAAAAAAAAAACGTTTCCTACCACTTCAATAGCATTTGTGTACATCATATGAATATGATGTACACAAAGACTTCGTTGTCATTGTCCTTCATTTTTATGAAACATCTCAGCATGTCTAACAGCCTACATTTACCTCACTACAATTGATAAATTTATACTATGTGCGTCACATACATTATTGTATTATGCAAATATTTGATTCACTCATGTTAAATAAGTTTACTATTGTTTGGTTTGTTTAAGAGTTTGTGGAGACTGGGATTAACTGTTAGTTGATAGTTAAACTCGACGTACATGTACTGCATTTCAATTTTGCGCAATTACGGACACATTAAATGCATCGACTTTGTTCTGGCGGCTAATTTTTGTCAGCAATTTAATCTTTCAATTTCGCAGCATCTCCGTCGACTACGCAAATCCCTTTGTGTTCTCAAGTATGAAGCCTCCGGGATCGTTTCTCTGAAATAAACTGCTCTTGCAGCATATAAAATGACAATAAAATGAACCCCTAAATCATTATCAAAATTAGCAAACAATGCAGTCTTAAGCCATTGAATGAGATTCACGGTGACGAAGGCGTTTGGACGATAATTTCGCTCTCGCTCGTGATTCATGCCCTATCAATGGATGTCACTTGAGGTGACACTATTGGGATTTGGGATAACACGCTGAATTAAAGGCAGCTTATTCAATTTCCGGATTTATTAAATTGCGTGGAATTGAAGTGATGGTAAACCGGGGAACTTATACAGAGCTCCAACAGAAATAAAACGTTCAACTTAGCTGACTTTCTCCATTTAAAAAACAAAACAAAACAATTTCCCTGTTCAAACGCAAGGAATGCTGTATGATTTTTTTAAAAAAATACGAATTCCTCATTTCTATCATTCCTCATTCTTCCGGATTTCATACTGTAAATTCCTTGATTTTCAATAACTTTTCCATGCCATTGAATGTTTTCAAAGCTATAAAAAAAACGGATTTTCAACAATGGACAGAAAATCGGTACTTAACAAACGGCTGAAAATCTGCGCATAATGCCAATATCGTGACGTTTTATGACTTATTCTATTCCTTGATTGTCATTAACTTTCAATAACTAAAAGTTAGTTACTATTCCAGAAGCCATGCAGCTATGTGAAAGCAAATCTAAAATTGATAAGTTAAATTTCCCTGATTTTTTCAAAACATAACTAATCTCTGACTGCACAAGGTCTTTCCAATTTCTCTGACAATTCCAGGATTTTGGTTTTCCAGGTCTAGGGGAACCCTGTTTGAGCGTTGGAAGAGGCCGGCACAGAGTGCCTTCAACCGGTTGCCTCCAAAACAAGGGGGATGAACTTGTTGCCTGGAATTTTTTTATTTATGATTAAAGCCAATTACCTCCACCGTTGCTGTAGGCCAGGTACGGAAAGCGCCACACGTTGCCTATCCCTACGGACAGGCCGACACACGAGAGCAGGAACTGCCATTTGTTGCCCCATCCGCCTCGCTCCACTTCACCGTCTCCAGATTCTGCGTCTCCACCATCGACGACTGCTGCTTCCGGTTTCCCATTCTGAACGGCCATCGGGCAGCCGCTCGTCGGACTTTCAGGTGTGCTGAAAGGAACAGAAATAAAAATGGTTCAGAAAATTGTCCAAGTCTCTCCTCAATTCGTTGGCCCACGTGACGATGGCCGACCTCTTTCTCCGCAAACACTTTCGTGGCACCGTAGGCATGGCGTTTATCGAAACTCTAACAGCGAATTATCCTTTTTGGTGACAACTTTGCCGAAATTGCTTACGGGATCGCGACCATCGAACACGGTCATCGCGATACGGTTCAACCTGAATCTAGTAAATTTGGCACATTGACTTACTGCTTTCTAAAATCTAGTTTCTTTCGGCGGCGTGTCACTTGTCACTCTTTGTACAGCGAAGGTGGTGCGAATGACAATTTGATACGTAACATTCTCACGGCATTGGGTTCATAATTAAGTCACCATAATGCGGAGAGAGAATCAAATGTCTCCGTACGATAGCAAAATGGTTCCTTTTTTTAAAAAGTGTCAGTATATGCTCAACGAGGAACAGTTCACAGTTGTTAATTTGAAAATGCCACCGTGCAAAAATGTGTCTCGTTCATTTCAACTTCGATTACTTAATAGGAATGTCACATATATTTGCATTTCTTGCCCCTCCCCATGTAGAACTGATCATCCGCAGGTTGCATGCATATTTGCTAGGCAAAAAACTGCACTTCCATGTACAGGTATGTCTAAAGATCTCAACTACAATTTTCTTGTTTTATTGTTAACGCCTGATATTTTCCATTGTTAGTCATTTTTCAACTGGCAGTTTCAAAATATGAATATTCAGGTGAATTAGTTTCAATAATTTTCAAATTATTATTTTTTTTTAAAAAAATACCCACTCCGCTGGATAGGAGGGCAACCAATTTACGTTGCGTTTTCTTTTCTTCATAATTACTACGTGTGCAATAGAAGTTATTTTCGAAATTTTACTATTTCAGTTATAAGGTTTATAACCCTCTTAAACGGTCTAACGACATTGCCAAATTGATATAAATTATGAACCTCTTTCCTACCAAGGATACGCACGCCTTAGGTGGACTATAGGCAAAGTATAAGTATCCTAGCAGGCAACTGGAGTAAGTAATCGTTTAGACAAATTAGAAATTTGCGGTTTTCAAGGTGTTGAACGTGCAGCTAAGGTTATAGCACGGTTTGTGCCACACCTAATAATTAGCTTAACATATATTTAATTTCCCATTAAAATACGTTCAAAAGCACTAGCTTGTTTATTTTACGATTTCCCTCCAGCAATAACCAACATTATCATTACTGCAATGTCATGTTATTGTGGGAAAAAACACGAAAAACATCCCGCACTAGAGCATCAATGGTATTCGAAAAGCTTGATTGTAATGCCTTAAAGAGCAATAAACAGCATATTAAACTCGTATTCTAAAATGCCATACGCGCATTATTTTAAAGAAATAGACAACATTACACTACATGATGGTGTACCTAGGAGAAACTAGAATATACTGCTGATTTTTTTCTACTAGAGCTGCCTTAGAAGAGCAACGGAAGCCCATTTGAACACTTACGTCTACATTACAAAGCACGATGCTAGCAAAAAACAACAACAACAACTCTACAGAGTATCTGTACCCTTTAAATATGTTTAACACGAAAAATGTAAGTTAACTTTGCAAAAGCATAAATAGCATATGTTTTAACCTCGTCAAATATTTGTCACAATTTGTTTCTATAAGGGACTGTTAATAACATGTTTTACAATTAAAACATCGTATAGGCCTACTTTCCAAAGTACAGTACCTGTAACCATATACTATCAGCGAACGAACAGCCATAGTTATCTTGGCTAATTAATTCATATACGGTAAAGTATTATAAAAAAGTCGGCTAAATTATCCAGCATATTATCTTTGATGCAGCTAATCCATCAAATTAAAAGCTATTTAATTAATACTTTCTGCGCTTCAAAAACTACTACTGCTAATGTCGGTTGATGTTCGGTTACACGAAAGCGCATAGCTAGTAATTAATTCTGCGGTATGATAAGCACGACCTACTGTCCTGATTGCGATTTTTCTTTAATAATTTCATCTGGGTTTTAATCGCCATTGTGCTAATTATTAGATTACCGGTAATTAATTGTGTATGTTCCTGTTATTCAGGTGTAACTACTGTCAACAAAACGATCCTTTTAAAAGAAGTCTGCGATAAATTAACACATTTTACTCGATGACCAGTCGTTGAAGCGAGAAATATAACTATAATCTAAAACTTTTATGAAGCTAACTCATCTGAGTAGTCGTCAGTAGTTACCGAGCTAAGTAATTTATGCCTTTCACGTAGATATTTCAGAAGCAAAAAATGCCCAACTGCAATGTACACTATTACATTACAAGTACAGTTACTTATTAGGAGTGCTTCATTTACGAGCTCGTATATATTCCCTGTGTAGAATTAGCTGTCCACTAGGGTCTAATATATTTAGGAAAATTTGAAAGTACTGTTTATTTATAGAAATAAAATAAATATGGAAGAAATCCAGCATGTGACCTCCGTAAACGAATTTTCTTCGCAATGAAACCTCCGAAGATGGGCTTCGAAGATTACGTAACGTATTTTTTCAATGTTTTTTTTACTTTTTATAAACGAGGCATTTTTAAATTAAATACCATAAGAAATATAAGACTAGCGAAACACCAATTATATGAGAAAAAATAAATTGAAGCAAAAGCATCTCAAGAAGAATGCATTTTAACTGTGTAATACTATAATATAAAATTAATTATTGAACATATTGTGGCAGCATATTAAATGTTAAAAAAAACATTATATACATATATTTAGGATCATCGAGCTTGGTCTAGATTTGCTGAAACCTCATCGAAACTTGTTCCTATTTCCTAACCAAAAAAATAAATAAATACAAATAAAAAAATGGCACTCATCCGTAATTGGGATTCCTAAATATAGCTAGGTCGTTATAATGGACTTCTTTGTTTTATGACCAATCGTTATTCAAAACACGTTTAAACTGGTTTCTCCGCCCATCAGTCATTGTCCAGCCGGTAAAAACGCGAGTTTTGGGCGTTCCAAATGTGAGCGTTATACTAGTTAATATTAGTTCAAGTTTTTGGGGAAACCCAATTTACCACGTTCGCATGTCCGACCCCCTAGAGGGGCGCCAGGAAGCACCTGCTGAAAAATTGTCACGAATGCATTCGTTGAAAGCTCGCATGCGCACGAGGCGTGATCCTAAAGTCATCACCAGCACCGCACCCATTCTGTGGAAAATTCAGGATCGCAAAAACTGATTACCATCATTAACAGAGAACTGCAGGGGTCAAGCAAGCATGAATTACCTACGGTGACATACTTTCCCAACCCTTTTAGACCTCTAGAAACCTGATAATTTCACTACAATTAAGCGAACCCCATCACACAGGTGTCGCCACCAAAAACATCACCGACGAGGGGTTGTAATTTAGCACAAATGTCGCTGGGAGTTTCTGAAAATGCATAAAACTAGCATAGCATTACTGATGCAATGGGACCTAAGGACGAGTGTAAAACAGTTCGATGCTACACATGCCTTGCAAAACACAAATTAAAAACAATTCATCGTGAGTTAAGTTTAGTTATTATAATTTGAAATTTTGAAAAAAAAGATTCCTTGATGATTATTGAGTTTTACTAATTTAGAATCAGGTAAGCTTTTTAGTCAACCTTAAAGCAAGGTTCATCGCTTGACATTTTACGCAAATTCTGCGAAATGTTTCGTCTCAGATGCAAGTTCAAAGGTAAACACAATAAATACCTTAGTTGATAGTATGAAGCGGTGCAATAAAATTGTGTTTATTACGGGATTCAAATTTTTATCAAAAGTGTTGTGCAACGGTACAATTGTCACAAGATTGTTTTCAAAGTATTGCGCGCAATAAATTTGAGCATTGCGATTATTACGAAATACGCGATTCCTCTTGAACAATGACAGAACATAACAATTGGACAGAACAATTGGGGAAAAATTTCTAATACAATAACTATACCAAAACAAATATTGAAAATCAACGGCCTTCAAATGCGATGCAGATTTCGGAATTTATTTACGCCATGTTTACTTGTATTGTTTATCTATATTTGACCTATATTTTTTTACCATTTTACTTATTTTTGTTCCGATTTATGCAAATAAAAAATGAGAATTTCACGCGTTTTTGGGAAACTGAACATTTGCAAATTTTCTCTACGTCCCGTTAAATTCTTATGTGCATAGACAATTTACGGAGAGGGGAGGGAAAATCCAAGTGCTTTAAACAAATTAATCAAATTTTGCGCAGTTTTTTGATCGGATAAATAAAACAAGCATCCAAGATTAGATCTCCATAAGCGGAACATTAAATTCCATGGTCCTTACCAATTTCAACGGTCTTCTACTCTGCTTGATAAAATTTCCCATCAAACGTGTTGAGCAAGAATCGAATACAATAAATAAATAATAAATTAGGGTTCCAATATAGAAATTGAAGTGTCTGCAGACTGTCTTTAATGACCTATTAAAAATGGGGGATTCTTCATAAAACGCACACCATCACTAGATGGCGCTGTAAACTGGAAAAAGGTGCCTAATGTCAAAAAGTAGCGGTGGTATTTCGTGAACACATAGGTGCGTCAGTGCATTTTAATCGATCACGTGGCATTGATTGCAGTTATCTGAGAATAATAGTCCATTATTATACGCAAATTATCCTTGAAAACGTTGTGGCAAGTACTTTTACCGAAAGAAGGAAAGTGAGCTAAAATTTTCGCTTTTTTTTTTCGTTCTCTGACTCATGATGAGCCATACCGTTAATTTCGCTAAAATTCGGTTTGTAGTAGAAATTGATGTGAATTACAGCGCGAAAATCGGTCACTCGCATCGGTGTCCGACAGCATCAATGCAAACGTTCATAATAATCGCACGCATGCAACCTATTTAAATAAACGGCAGGTAAAAGCAAGATATTGGCACCTTTCAAGTCTGTTGTCCGAAAAATCAGAAAAACGTTCCCTTTCACTCGCCGCCGATGATGAAAGCAATAATTAACCTAGTGAACACGCAAAGAAACCCCACGCGAATCTTCCTTTGTAATTAATGAGAGAAATCGGCTACAGGGCGTTCCAAATACCTAGCAAACGTTCTATTGTTGGGCATTCGGCAAATGCTACTGCAGATCTGCAATTAATCCTTTCAGCCGCGAATGTTGTTGCTAAACTAGTAAAATTGTTAAACGAACTGCTGCCAGCAAAAATTACAATATTTACGACAAAATGAAAGGAATTTCAAATCAAGTAAGCCATTTCATAAAACGAAAACGTTCTACAATCCCCTAAATTTTTGACCAATTTGGAGAACTTGAAGTAATAGACAAACTTACATGTATATGAAGATTTTTGGAAAATTCTACAAATTTTACTGTATAGCCTACAGTATAGATATCCTATATTAGTATGTCAACATTATTCTAAAAAAAAAAGTCATTTAAATAATTAAAAATGATTTCGAAAAATTTTTATTTATTAAGAATTTATCAGTTTTTTCTTTATGAGATTTCACATTCCTATATTATCTACATGCACTGTATATTGTATATATACGTTAATATTTAAGTGTAAAGAGAAAAATGATTTTAAAAGTGTAATAATTCTGAAAAAAAATAGTAACTTTCAAATAAATTATATAAAAAATGAAAACTCTTGGGTATATTTGCGTAAAACTTTCGAACAGCACAAGAATATACACTGATTACAAAGAAGGTATAGAAACAAAAATCCTAACAACAAACTTACTTTTTATTTGTCCAACTAATTTTCTTATAAAATTTACTCATACCTACATGTATATGATATCGTTTTTCGATACATTGTTTATTAATGTGTGTGAATGTGCGCGATATTCTTGCCATATATTGTTTGGACACCTGT
Organism: Rossiulus vilnensis; assembly: GCA_034700785.1. Classification (NCBI taxonomy): domain Eukaryota; kingdom Metazoa; phylum Arthropoda; class Diplopoda; order Julida; family Julidae; genus Rossiulus; species Rossiulus vilnensis. The sequence continues at coordinate 18,601 of JAQIXS010002064.1, forward strand.
AGTCGATTAAATACGGGGTTAGATAAAGGTCATGGGGTTACCTAAAAATGCAGGTCAAATAAACATTTCGACACAAAGATCGGAGGCAATTAGCTATCTTGGTGACAAGGGCAGTTCCCTGTATGGTATGACCCTTCAACCCTGTCCTCCCACGTTGAGCGTCCTACTGACCTGTTTTTACAAGTCTGGCTTTGACGCATCATTCTATGGGATTGCAACAAGAAAAAGAAAGTCTCATGAATTTAGAAATAAAAATCGTTTATTTCATACCTTTGACCTAACCTTCCATTACACACAAATGAGGAAGCACTTAAGTAGCACAAAAGATAAAACATGTACCCTGTAACTGTTTGAGTAAATACAAGCGTATACTAATTTGCTGTTTAATATAAACAGTTGATTCACACGTGACATACTACTGTACGTTTGCATGTTTTAGATATCTTAGTATAGTGCGTTAATTTGTAGGCGTTTTTACATGCTGTATAAATACAGTATGTAAAGATTCTGACATGAATTACTTCACGTGTTTTGGAAATAAGTCAATGATTCTATTATAAACAACTAATGAACGTAAATTGCATGTACAGGGTATGTGCCTGGATAAACTACCGGTATGTAATAATGAAACGAAGCATTTGAATACTTAAACGGTGCGGAAAAGAAATTTAATGTTTATACCACTTTACTAGAAATTTTACTGTTAACCCTAATCAACCTGTTATTGCGGAAACAAGAACAAATTAAAAGGTTTTAGTTTTTTGCAATGTAATGTTTTTATAAATTTTAGGAAATCTTGCATGCATTATCCCTAATCTGAACCACAAGTGTTTACATTATGGAAACAGGCCGATATTAATTAGGCCGGTATGTTTAGCAAATATTCGATTAAAATGCGGATATAATCAAGATTTACGCTAAACTGATTAATTTGGGAATTGAGAGCAAAGCCAGCAGGAAATGATAATGCTAATAATTAGTCTCCATCAGGAAAAGAGAGACCATTTCAAACAGTATTTTCTATATTAAATCTGTTAGAAATATTCGAACTTCCATAAAACGTTAAACCCTTGCAGTACAGGTAAATTTTCTACAATTGTACAACTACGAGCGTAAGACAAAAACTCAAGGGACTTCAAAAATTAAAAGGACTTCTGTTAGTCTGTGTCTACAGTTCTGGCCAAAAGTACATGTAAATCAACTTTTGCGTTTGCTCAATACATTCTGCATATGACAATTATATTGGTATGAGCCTTTCATATGTTATAAATATAGGTGTATATTATTGAAAAAAACACTTTTCATGCAATATTGCACATCTGTTGACTTAACAGAATTTTTTATTGAATATCCAAAAAACAATGCCAAAATGAGCAATGCACATGGGGCTCTTTAAATGCATATAAATTACAACAGAAGTAAATCAAATTGAATGCATGATATGAGCCATCATATAGTACTTTGTAGCAAAGACCCTTAGCATCGCTCACAAACTTGCAATGTTGAGGCATGGAGTCTATCAGTGTGTCTATAGTATCCTGTGAGATATTGCCCTCCAACGTTTAAAGACGTAAAGAACCTGGTCTCAGCAAGAAATAATTAAATTTTGAAGTTTTTTATTTTTATAAAAATCACATGCTGCACTAGTCTTGCTAATATTCAGCAATATATTGACATGAAACATTTACTTATAACAACACTATGCTTGAGAGACATTAACTCAAAGGAAGAGCACTGAATTGGACTTAGTCCAAAAATTAACTAATATAGTAAAAAAACGATGTGGTGTTTTAAAACTCACAATACACTTTTGATGGAAGGCAACCCAGGTAATGTCTATTCTATAAAATTTCTAGCCACTTATTTGAAACTGAAATAAAATTATTCTCAAAAAACCGAAAGTTGATATAGTTTTGGCTAGTACTTTACGCATATGAGACGAGTTTTTCTTAAGAATTTTTTTGACGCAGCATTCATTTGACTGTCAAATGATAACATCTCGATTATACCATGACATACAGTTTACCGTTTATATAATATTGGTTTGGACAGTACAGTATGCAAATACATAAACTTATTAAAATAATCCAAGACATGTATATAATTAAATGTATGTGCTGAATCATTTCTTCAAATATGACCGCATTACTGCATTTAACGCAAAAATTGCCACTATAATTTCATATCTCCTATTTCTTTATGGTTGACGATTTAATAAACGATTATTCCAAATTCACATGAAAACGTACGTGGATATCTTCAGTTGTCATGGGAATTTCATAGTATGCCGATAGTGCATTTAATTTTTAAAAGTGAATGAGACATGTTTATGATGATAGTGATGATATGTTAATGATGCTAATTGATCATTGTAAACAGCATAATAAAATATGTAATTAATCCTCGTTTTGCTTATTTCAGTAACAAAGTTGATTAATTAAAGTGTATTGTATCAAATACTTTAAATAAAATTGTCTAGATTAGACCAAAATATAGTCAGGTTATCTTTAAATTATATTTAGTAAAAAGGCTTTTGTTCTCATTTCTGGATCGCTTCGTTATACTGTATTGCTCATTTACTAATTATTTCATAAAAATGCTTGGTAAACTAGTCAACAATATTTTCGAATTTAAAAAAAAGAAACGGGGACAGAACAGCAACATAGTTAAAGAACATCAGCAAAGCAATAAATATTATAAACATGCAGAATATGCTAGATTATGTTTAGATTGTTACATTTGGTTTGTTCGGAAACTTTTCGACACAAAATGAAATGTTTTTCTTTTGTAGAAAACAAAATAGAATTAAACATACTATTGATAAGAAATAATTTAAGAAGTTATTAACACACAGCTATACAGTTTCTGCCATATTTATGATTACAACTTGTTGCAAAATTTTCAAGTGTAGCAATTAAAGCTACTCAGGTAATTTCCTATCGAGATATCCACGGTTATTTATAACGTAATCTGTTTGCAGCACATAGGTCTTTTAAGTTCTCTTTTCTTCTGGGAACTAATTATTTAAAATCGAAAAACATATTGTTCATTAATTCTATATTTATTAAGATTACCCAACGCCATGCTTGTTATTCATGCTTTTAAACTTAAATTACAGCGACTAACTTTCAGTATATTAACAAAGCAATAACCTTTTTTGCAACAATGAGTATTGAGTGAAAGAAAAATAGGAATTTAAAATTAGTTCATGGCTATTTGGAAAAAACGCATTTCGATTCTGTGCCGTACTGTGAGAAGAGTTCATGAAGATGACATAGAAATGGAAATAAGTGGTGGACAAAAATTCACAGGCAGATGGCCGTGGATTATAAATATTTTTTAAACTCGTATCATCATGTGGCAAAGAATATTTCAAATGAGTAGACAAATACTCTTGCATAGCCTTAGCTTTTATTAAAGTGACGTTTCTATCTTTTTCTTAGTACTTCATTAAGCTAAAAACTTCACATTACATAGAAAGCAACATATTGCTAATTGGCAGACTATACGAGGTCTTTGGGTCCTCACATGATCACATCATCGCATGTTGGTTACTATTTAATGTATATTTAATGTAATGTTACGAAGTCCTAAGTAACAAGTCAAGACCTGAAAAGTTCCGGCCTTGCAATAGTGTTTGTGAACTCATTTTAAATTGCACTGCATGCATGCTACGCGAACACCCTTGACACGTGCCTATATATTGTACATGAATGTTGCATACATGATTGTTTTAAATTTAGACGTAGATCAGCGCACATCATATGATATGATAAATTTATGCTACTATCACAGATGCTTCTATTTGTTAAACCATTTTTCCTTCAATTTTCTTGTTAAGAAATTACTAGTGAATCATTTGAAAGCTTGTGAAAAAATGTTTAAGGAATGCCTTCTGATAAGCCTTCTGATTTTTGGGCATAATTCTATCATGTAGATTTAGATTATTGTCATGTTTGTGTAGACATAGTCGAAAATTAACAATTATTATAATGTATCATTACTTGGTTTGATTACTGTAGGCCTTTGTGCGACTTGGTGGCTAGGATTAAAATCTTATAAGGAATATTCGCGTTTTAATAATTTTACAGTCTTGGTGCATACAGACTACACTGTGTGTGAATATATACTGTAAAAGGATCTTATCGATGCAAGACGGTGCTCTTTGCACAACATAGTCGAATTTCGTTTTGTACATGAATGTAGATGATAAGTAAACTGTTCTGCCACTTGTCATTTTGTAGGGTTCAACATATTCGTATTTTAAATACAACTTCAATACCATGGTTTATGATAACCACACGCATTTATAAAGCTACTTTCAAGATAAAGAGGGTGCCAAAATTTGTATTGTGGCATTACAGACACAACAACAATGAAGGAAAAATTGCTTCAGGGTACGATATTTCGGTGAGAGTAAGGCTAGCACTGCGAGGCCCACCCAGGTAAACATGTGCAAATTAGGCAAGGTAACCATGAAGGTGAGAGGGTTTAAACCAGTCGTTGATGCTTCATGAAAGAAATTATTTCTACGAACTCGTATAGGTGCAGGGCCCAATGGCAAACCGATGATTCATGGTTACTGATCGATGAATCAGTTGTGACAATCCAGCTTTTTTAGAAATTTAAAATTCAGTGGAATACGTTTGACGTTCGTTACCATAATATATTCAAGAGTAAAATTTTTAAAAAAACTTAATTAGATGATATCTTTAATTTTCTTAATAAACAATTCTAATAAAACTACATGTAGATCATAACTTCTAATAGAAAGAAAATACAATTTACTTTTCTTCTGCAAAGATCCGAAGGCAACAAAGATAATTTGAAATAAAAAATGTAACTTTAATCTCGTCAATTAAGAATTACTTTTGGCATCATCCTAAATACAGTAGGTACGAAGGAAATTATTAATTAAGTTTAGCATGGTGAATTTTAATGTTCTATGTAACTTTTTCTCCCATTCTGTGTGTGTTACAGATTAATAAACCCTTAGGCTATGTATTATATGCATTTGTCTGATTGAAAACGTATTGTATAGAACAAAATACATAAATCACAACCGATTAATCGCACCCTAGATTCAGGACTCATGAGTAGAAATGTACATGCACATTAAAAATTGCTCAATAGATAGACTTTCACTTTCGTTCATCTTTAGTTTAGTGAAGTTTTGTTTCATAGTTCAAATTTCGGGTACGTTTGCTATTTTATGGCTCAGTTTCAGCATCAATATGTCACGACAATTAAAGTGGAATTACAACACAAATCATGAGGAACAAAGATGGCGAAATAAACCCAGAGATTTATTAAAACGTTTTTGGGGATAACAATATGGCCAAGGTAAGTGACTCTTGTTTATCAGGGAGTATCAATCAGAATGCACCCACGTGTATTACACCCACACATCTTGTCATACTTTATGTCACTGAAATCCTTTTACCAAGCAAACATTACGTCATTCTTGAACATTTTCATTTATGAAGAATTCGAGTTAGGGAAATGGCTTCTTATAATGATGGTTAGTTTGCCTATATATTTTGTAATCATTGCGCCAATACTTACAAACAACTGGAAATTGTTAGTACTTTTTTTTATCGCAAATTAAAACTTGGTTGGTTTCGTGTGAAATTTTCAAAAATAATAATGCAGCGTAGAGCTGCTAGATTTGTAACTGGTAAATAGCAGCGAGACGAGAGCATCACCCAAATGATCAAAGATCTACAATGGAAGACTGCGATCAAGACGGGAGGCTCAAAGCATGAGGCCCATCGAAAAATTTGCCTTATCAGGCAACTGTAATTTGGTAGAGAGAATCTTTAAAACGTAACCACCAAGGTGGTAGAAACTGTCAATCCAACCCACACACATTTGGATCCCTTCTATTGGTCATTTTTCTTGCATGCCATTCAACGTTAGAATGCTCTTCCAAAGGGTAGCCTTAAGCTGCATGAAATTCAATTTCTCAATGATGTTGGTGTCCACTCCATTGAGGTTGCAATCACCGAATAATATTGGGTTGATGGATTACACCCCCCCACCAATTGGCATATCACTTGCCGCTAGTGTGGTACTGAGTTGAACTGATTTGAATTGAATTGAACCAACAATAGCGGTACTTTAGCAGTTTTCATAAATCGTACCTTAACAATTGCAGCGACACATGAACACCCGAATTCGCCTGCGAAAATATCACTAAAAAGCTTGTAATTTATACACACAGTCAACTCTCGGTAAAATGGAACTCCATAATTTGGAAATTTCGCCAACTTGTAAAGTGGAATAGGTTTTGGGCAACCTTTCGCTAATTTGGTACCTTTGGCAGTACAAAAGGTCCTCCTAAT
>JAQIXS010002065.1:0-24940 GCA_034700785.1 Rossiulus vilnensis
TTATTTATAGATGTAGATCCGTTAACGAAGATGTCATTTATGTTTTGAAATTTGCAAATGTTTGGAATACGAGTTCGTCCGTCCAAGTATTTTTTTTTAACTGAGAACACCCTCAAATATACGAAACCGGTTGAAATTTTCACTTGTTTTCTGAGAGACACGAATATATCTGTCAATTTCGTCCTAGGCTGCCTACTCAATAGCTCGCAGGAGTGACTCTTCGCTAGTACTCTCACTACCTTGTTCAACTGCAAGTTTCAATTGTCGAGAGGCTACTATCGCTCTCACCTCTCAAATGGTCACTGAACTATGTAGGTTTGACAAAAAGCCTTCTGAATTTAAAGTATTTTGAACTATACGTTCCTGTATGTTTTTGTTGCTTAAAATGAAGCTAGTAATTATAACTAATCTGCTAGTTTCATAAAAACATATAGTGACGTTTGGGACTCCCTGATTTCTCAATGCCAGTTTAGTTGTGGAAACTTTTTTTGTACTTGTTTTTTAAAATAGAAGATAAAATATCAATAAAATTCCAGTAGCTTCATATCTTATTACATTATCTTAACTTTTCTTATGGCTCATCGAGAATGCGTTCATTTTTCAAATAATTCTTTGAACTATATAACAGTTGTGCTTAACGTACTTTTTCGTACTGCATGCGTGCACATTCCGAGCGTCAAGTGCATACATTTGTCAATTTACTGTTAAAATATTGCATTCATGGGCAAGCTTTGAAATAAATTGCATTGGAGTAAAACGAAGCTATTTTGAAGATGTTTCTTGGTTTAAGAGCACGATGCAAGAGACGCGCTCAAAATTGTAAGCACATAAGACATGCGTATTAAAAATTGATATACTTTTTTGAAGGAATGTAATAATGATGAGAGGAATGAAATATTTATACTACATTCATGGTGTTAGGTTAACAAGCCTCTCGATGCCTTTGTCAAATATCGATTCACAAATGTAGTTTCCTCTTTCAAAAACTATTACTGTACCACACACACTTACATCACCAAAACAAAATTTTAAAAAATGCAGGAAACATTTTTGCCTTGAAACACTGTTTTAAAATTTGAATAAATGCTTAAACTCAAGCAACTTCTAATTCGCGATAACTGCCATTTATTCGTCAATTGCAATGGACCCATTTAAAGCATTAATGCACTACCCAAGAAATGTGTAAAGCAATAAAATAAAAACTCAATCCTAGGTTCCTAGGTTTAGGATTTAAATAGTTTTTCACCTTTCATTTTACTGTAATAAAAAACTTGTCCGACCTAACAGCCTTCTAACCAGGCCCATGTGCAAGAAAAGTACATTTAGGAAAGAAAAAAGAACGCAAGAATATGCCAAAAATTATTTGAAATTATACTAACAACTTGTAAACCAGGCCATAAGGGTTTGAACTTTTCTACACCTTCTATTTATGGCTAGTACTTCAATGTTGTCGTTTCTTAATGAATTACTTGAAATATATCGTATTTTCCGTCGTTTTGTAATTTTTGATTATAGAGAATATGATACATGACTGCATGTTTAAGAACCACCAAGAAATTAACTCTTAATCATGCATTCATCATGAAATATAAAGCAATTGTTCTATTCTATTCGGTACCCTATAGTCAGCATATTAATGCCAAGTGTCAAAACTAAATTAATTAAGAGTGTAGAAGCAATGAGCGTCTACCATCCCATGCAATGAAAAACTTTACATGTGGCTTCTACACAGGCATTTCAATGCACGCATACTCAAATTCATCTGTACAATCTATGCAACGGCATCAAATGATAAAAAAATCAAAGAGCCTCAAGCTAAAATAAAACATCTAGGGTAGGCGGATTTTTGTATTTCTCATCTCTCTCCGCTCTCGTGCGTCGATATTTGCAGAAACAAAATGCATAATTTACCGTTGTGTTCGATGTTTATTTTGTACGTACCATCGTAAATAGGCCCCCATCTGCTATTTACTTAAGCGTTCATGCTCCAAAATCCTACTTTCGATTTCACTAAATAGCCAAGTTCCTAGGCCAAATGTGAACCTCGCATGAGTTACATGTATATGGTGATTCAGATGCAGACAAATCAGAGGATTGCTCGATTTAAAAACATGAATGTATTCAGTCAAGTTGTGATTTTGTTCTTTTGCCAAGGTGAATCGGCCCAATTTATGGCTTGGCAACTAACAGTTTGGGTGGAATTCGCTGCCTTAGGTATACTTGAGTGAGTTTCTAATAAATGTTCGTTTCTTAATTCGCGTAGGTTCAGAGTTTTTTTCGTGGGTGGCTTTGTCGCCGTCGCTGGAAGCAAATCGTGGAGGAGTACATCCATTCTCCGCACGCCGAAAACATGCGGAAACGGAACAGGTGGGTCCTTTTAAAAACACCATAGCTACCGGTTACACACTATTAATGCATGTGCTGTTGCCTGTTGCCAGGGTTACGGAGATCACGTGACGGTGGGCTTACCGGCACAATAGGTCTGGCTCATTGCTTAAGCCCATCTAGTGTCAACAAGAGATACAGTCTCTATAATCAAGTGCCTAGCTTGGCCTTTCAAGAAACTGCAATATAAATATCGTAGGGCATCCATTAAGTCGAAAACAAGCCAAATAATGCAGTTGATCATAATAGTCGACCTCTGATGGCAGATCATATCCAATCGTTGGCATGGGCAGTGCCTACCCTGGTGAAAAGATCAATATGTGATGCTCTACTGATATCACTATATGTATATGGTGGTTTTTTGGACTGCTAATAGCAATGCGGTTCGCTTTATCATTACATTTTCTACCAATATCACCACATATCAGTATATTTGCACTGATATACATGTACACTGATGTTTCCACCTGGGTAATTCTGATATGATGTGACCCTTAGATGGGTCTTATCATATCTAGCAATTGCATGAGCTCAAGGATCATGTTAATTGTTCTAATTGTTTTAGGTTAAGAGACTTGAGTGGGCCAAATAATGTATCAAACAACTATTTTAAGCATCTTGATAAGATTTGGGTAGTTAAATTCCCCATTCACTTGCAAGGAATTTAGGTCTATAGCTTCAAAACGGTGCAAATGCATCCTAATAACATGAAACTCAAACATAAAATTTAAAGATCAAAACATGTGAAAATTTACTTACCTTACCTACTTAAAAGGCAGTAAGGAACCATCCATTAAGGACTCTCCTCCTCCCTACCCTCTCCTCCCGCATTCCCTTTCAATTTGAAAGAAAACTTTCACATTGAACGAAATACAGTAATTTAATTTAAATTTATTTATAAACACGGGATCAAGACTTATTCAAATTATCACCTCAGTCGCAATAAACCAGAATATCGGCTTTCTTGGTTTTCAACCAATTTTGCTCAGTATTAATTATTTCTTCATATATTATACTAGTAAATTCCAACTGACCATCTGGTTTTCATGTCCGGTTTTCGCAATTCCCCCCTCGTCCCTGAAAATCCTTTATGGATGACCCCTAATGCCGTTAAACGCATTGATGAGCAGACCGTGACGCTCGTGACATATTGTTAGATAATGTACGCTGCTTTTGCTTCAAATTAATTCAAATGCATTTACTAAATGTGTATTTAATGTTATAATGAGGTTTAGTAGGATGCAAGAAGGCTGATTATTAAAATAAGGATGTAAATGGATGTAAAATGTTGTAAAAATCGAGACCGTAGGCTTTTGTTTCAACCCTTTCCCTTCCGTTAACATAAACTTACTATATCTTTCAAATATTTCGAGCATACATGTATTTTAAGTTGATGTAATTTGTTATAACATGTCATATCTTCTGGTTGTCAATTGCGCCCAAATTTGTACGCTTGGATTGTTTATACAAAATAGCAAAATGCGGTGTAACTTAAGAATGAAATTTAATGTATTTAATATGGGAATAGGGTAGTATATGTTATGGACATTATAACATCGGTTTTGGGTCTTTATATTCTATTTAAAATGACGTGCTTTTTGACAATTTAAATTAAAGTCGAACCAAGAGGATGCCCACCCTACAAAAAATTACTCCTACATTTTTGCTTAAAATACTTGTTATATTTGCTAAATTTATTTTGTCTATGTACAATTAATTGTCTGTTAACTAGATTCTGTTATTTTTAAATGTCTGAAAACGTGCCATTAACTCATCAAACATTAAATAAATTTGAAAAATACGGTTATGCGGCCTCCTGAAAGCGGCTTTCCCAACAATGCTATCTCCTTTTTCAAACCAATTAAATTTCTATAAATAAACCGGACATTTTCAAATAATGAAAAATCACGAAGTCCTTAGCGAACAACCATTTCTATTCGGGGGAATTTAACTTAAGCAATTATAGCAAGTATCTGAAGCAATAAATGTGGGAGTTTTTTTTTCATGGTGAGCATCCTTTTGGCTCAGCCGTAACGTCATCTTGATTTTTGACGATTTATACTGCATGAAATGAGACGTGGAGTAGATGAGGCGTAGGTGGTCAAGAAGTGAAATTTTTGATGATCGTCCTTTGTGGGCAGCTCGTTATATAACTTAGGGCTACCGAAGGTGGGGGTGAGGACTTATAATAGAGTACTTAGTGTCAACGACGTACAAGTGGTCCACGATCCAAGACAAAAACGTCCTGGATTATGCCACTGCTAGAGAAAAAGGGGTAGGGAATCTCCTACCTCCAAAGCTTTACATAAAATACACGTCAGTTCAACTGAACGTAATGATTAAAGTATTAAGCTCATTCCTTCAGAAACATTTTTTCGATATCGTGCACCTTATTTGCTGCATAGTAAATGAGGCGTTTTCTTTGAAAAAAAATCGATCTACGACAGAGACCCAGGCTGAAGTCTCTCAGGAATCTCCTTGTGTTAATAGAAGTATTCCTTCAATTCAGACTCTTTCAATTAAAGATTCAGATATTGTATTTTTTTGAGATAAACTTTCTTAGGCTTAACCATCAGTGCAATTTGTTAGAACATACTGTCATGCAAACAAGTGAAGCCGAGCAGAGCATAATGGCCGGCTATGGGGGCTTTTTCAGTTCAGCAATGCGATCTGGCATGTCATTAATTATTGACATAAGTTGAACCGGCTTAAGATAATATTATGATTGCGCAAATCTTTCCGCATCATTTTTGGTTTTCAATTAAACAAAGCGAGCGTTTCTGCTCTTCTCTTGTCAAATGCAATCCAGAAGATTCATTACGGAAGAATGGGCAAATTGCATCCCCACGCAGCATCTGGAAATATTGCTTCGTAATTATGCTCGTTTTAATTGGGCCATGCTCTGTTTCACGTTAAAATATGGTTGGCGATGGATACAACGACTGAATTCTTAATTCAGCAGAAAGATACACATGATTGCGACCCGGCGAATAAAGGTTTCCATTGATTTGGCTTTTTTATTTAAAAGAACATGTCCTTAACAAACATAACTTTTAAAACAAAGCAATATGCATACTTGTTGCTTACGACCTTCGTTCAATAATTCCGTTTTTATCAGGCTGATCCAAAAGAATGTCCACCATTCAAAACAAGTTACACATTTTTGCTTCAAATACTTCACATAATTGTTAATTTCCCCGTGTAGAATCCCTTACGGAAGAAAGGCATTTAGAAATTCATATAGCCTGAGCTATTTCAATTCAAAATGTATTGATTTTGAACTGCATTTAAAATTTATTGGTGTATGTCTACATTGTATGATGCATGATGTTGTATGACGTTTGCCTTAATTTGTCTTGAAAGGCATGCGATGAATTTAAAAATGCATTTACTAGTATTATAATATAAAATGCATATTGCGATACGTTTGAAAAATGCATTAATCTGCGTTTTACACCTTATGCCCTCATATTCATCATCGCCCCTATTACGCCCTTCCTAAGTAACAATTATGGTCCACATTACGTTAACATATTAATTAGCTGGAAAGAGCAAAAACTACATCGTATTGTCCCTAAAATGTGCCATCATATTGTAATACCAAATAACGCCACATTTCCACGTAGCATGATGTCAACATTGGATAATTAAATTAGCAAAATCCTTCTATAAATTGTATTTGAGGGGCGTGCAAAATGACCTAAATGACATATACATGTATATATTCTCGTTATCCATACCATTTTGGTCGTTCACCACCAGGGGGGAGTGGTCGTTTATTAATTGTTTTCACCGCACTCAAGATATGTTAAAATAACGCACAATTCCTGTGAATTGAAGATCCATATTTGCTGATCTCTGACTCCCCTTTAGTCTAACCATGATCGTCTGAATTTTGTGAATCCCCACCCCCTTCCCTCAGATGTCCTTTGTGGACGGCCCCTAAGGCTGAACATTTGCGTTGAGATAATTTTTTCCTCCCAATGGGGTAACGTCACATGTCTTCTGTATCACGTTTTCAGTTTATTTCATTAATCTGACCCATGAGAGTATGTAATTCACGCTAGTGTTACGACTTATTGATTGCTTGCTCGTTGTCACTTTATATTATGTCACTCGCTTTCAGATTTTCCCAAAACTTGGCTTCCTTTCAATGCCTCGCAAAGGCATCACGGTGGCAAAAAAAACCTCTTTCGTTACACTCTTTGAATTCCAGGGAGCAAAAGGCCACCTCATCATGCGAGACATTGATAAAAGCTAGAGAGTTAAAGAGAGCCTAATTACTTGTCTATTTAATGACACGTGTATACGATTATGATGCAGCTGGCATTTCTGCAGCATTGCTTTTAAAAAGTTAAATTAATGCGTTTCGTGCACTTTATATAACTGATGTGCGTTTTTGACATCACTTCATTACAGACTCGACTGAGTCAAGTGTGTATTAATGTTTTTTGCCCAATAAGCAAAATGCATTTTATCCCATTAATTCGTAACGCAAATTATACGTCATAACAATGAATCCATAAGTTTTAGGAAAGAGACCATTTCTCTCTAAGTGATGTCATGGCCTAATAAAGATAAATTTGATTTCTTAATACCTCGTACTTGAAAATTTTATGAAAGTGAATGAACGCATTAGGATTATTAATAGCGTTAAATACGCTATAGGGGGCAATAAAATCCTTAACTATTTATTTAAATGGCTGAAATTTTGCATAGCAATATCAATTGGTCACCAAACCTTATAAAATTTAGATGGCATGAAGACTGTACTAAAAGTATGCATATCATGCAAATGATTAAACAAATTTTTGCTTCAAATACTTTTTATAATTATTAAGTTTATTTTAGTGGTCTTTGGTGGTCCACTGGGGTCTTAGTAATTATTTGTAATTTGAAAATGTTTCGTATATTTACGAAAATTTGAAGAAACTTCATACATCCTTAATGCAACCTCTGATGATCATCTTCGGAGGCTGCATTGAAAGGCATAAAACATTTCAATCTGTATATATAAACGTAACATTTTCAAATTATAAAAAAATTGCTCAGACCAACCACATGATTCACGGGAAAAGATAGCAATTATAATAAGTCTTTTTAGCAAAAATGTGTAGTTTTATTTTATGGTGGGCATCCTTTTGTGTCTGGCTCTTAAACAATTTATCTTACCAGCACGCTTTCCCCAAATATCATATTATCGTTGACCCACATGCGGTAGATGGTAGGAAGCCACAGTATCAATCAGTACTTGAATACTTCTCAATTCATTTATCGCTTTCTGTTGTATGTTTTCAGTTTGGTTTTCCGCATGGTCGAAGCAGAAGAAGAGTACCTAGAGCAACTTGAATTGTTGGTTTCGTGCGTTTTGCGTCCTTTTAAGATGGCCGCCAGCTCCAAAACGCCACCTTGCAGTCATGATGATATCAACTCCATTTTCCTAAACAGGTTCGTGAGGACGTTAAAGTAATTCAATTCGGCCTTTATTATACCTTTGATGTTACCATGGCACTGGTGACAAGTAGGATGGAAATTGCGCAACTGCGCATCACCGGTATTAAATCTTTTCCCAGCATCGTTAGCGTTCAGCGTCCTTTAAAGATTAAAGAGCCATGGGTACGAAATGCACCTGATAACTTGCCCAACGTTTAGCTTACCCAGTCAACAACACCAAAAATATAATTGGATCTGATGCGGGAATGATTGTGGTTGCCATGTTTCTTTTTTTTCTTATTTACCGGTGCCTTGCGTTTCCTTAATAATGGATAGCTGCTTAACTTGATGAAGCAGATTTTCAAATAATCTCGGTTTTTTAATGACTGATAGATGGATTTTTCGTAGGGAACAGAGGAATATTTCGTTTGCTTCCCGTTTGCTTGGGCATCAAACGAGGGGCTGAAATATTATTTTGGCGAAATAGAAAATAAATGGGGATAAAAACCCTCAGTGGTTGAAAGAAAAAAAGTCCGTAGGTTCTGATTATATCCCAGTACTTTCAGTAGATCCGACCAAGATAAGTGTTTAAATTTCCTTGGAGAAAATTGAGGTCGAATGAATTTTCAAGCAAAGGAAATCAGTTGGACGGAATGCCAGAAAACAGCCATGGTTTGTTTTAAATGGCAGAGCACACTTTCCAAATTTATATCCCAACTTATCACAATCACAACCTTTCCGCCAATTGTCTTTTGAACCTTGCTATTACACAGGCAATTGTGGGTTCCTAAATCATGTGGATTTTATTACTGACTCCAAATAGATTGCCAGGTTGCACGCCGTTTACCGTTTGGACCAATGATTTTCAAATCTAATAATATAACTTTGTGGCGTTTTTTGGTCGTTAGGCCAAGCATTGGCTATTTCTCCTTTCTAGAAATCATGACCTATAGAGCTAAAAATGATTTAATAATCTTTCCGGTTTTTCCGTTATCAATATGTTTCACTTAGCTTGTTTTCTTCTTGGCTTTTTGTTTATTTCATCTTCCTTTTATGGATAAATTAATGTTATTAAAGTTCCATTTTGCCTAGTAAGCCATTTTACCAGAAATGAATAAAATGTCATTTAAGTTAGATGGATTTTTATATATGTAGGTGAAATGAAGCTTGATGACAGGTCGTATGAGTTTTTTTATTATCCTTCTCGTTTTTTAACATACATTTTGTTCTATCATTAATGTATAAATTGTATTCGCTATTGGAGAGTGTGATCTATAGCTGGTGATAATTGGTCCAAATGTATGGTTATGTTTATCAATAGAATGGGAAAATGAAGTTTGATAAGGAATACTTAGGCCATGCATTTATTCCGCTAGTTGAGTAAAATTGGAATTTATTGAATTGTGAGCAATAAGAAACAATCTTGTAAATAATGGTCACTTGTTGAAGTTTTCGGCAACAAGTGGAAAAATTAAAAAGCTATCAAAATTAAAATTAAAAGTACATTCAATAAGATAGTAATAAATTTATTTATTATTTTGGAGTTTTTAAAAGCGATTTTAAAAATAAAATCGACTAAAATATATGGAAGCGCATTGTAGTGCATCACTATTTCAATATTAGTTATTTCTTTGATTTAACTAATTTTACTCATGGCGTGTAACTCATGATGTGTTAGTTAGCTTTACAAATTTATCTGCCTTATAACCTTCCATTAATTGAACGCAAAAATATCACCATTGTTATATTTTATTGCGCCCTTCTAATCATATTGTAACATAGATAATTCCTATAATAAAATGTACAGTTCAGATCGATTTGTCCATAGCGATATAGACTTAGTTTATTCTCTTTAAAATTCCTTTTCCCAGTTCCTGTATAGCTTAATTTAATGAATGTACAGATTAAGGCATGTCTGGTAAGCTACTTACTTTTGAATCGATTGAGCATAAATTATAGGATAAGCGCACTAATAATAATAATCTCGTCAGCCTTAAAATTTAGCATAAAAAGAAGTGTTTATTCAAAGCAGTCTGCATCTCAAGGACGCTTACAATTTTTTTGCAATTTCTTGATAAAGTTACTGAATTCGAGTGAGTCTTCCCTTAATAATTTTAAAAGTGCTTTTTACTGGTGAAATGTGTTACGAAGCAATTCATGGTGGTTTATAGCGTTTGTCTTGAGTGTATTTTCGCATTATTTTCAAGCTTAAATCTTACAAATTCAAAAACACTTAAATAGTGTGTAAGAGTGGCACGCAATCAGCTCTTTTAATACATCTATTTAAATGCAAAAAGTTTAGAATAATCAACGTGACTTGCATGGAGTGGACTGAATTTTCACTGGAGTGTTGACACTTCACCCTCCCCCTGTCCTCCTTTTCTCAACCCCTCTCTTTAACTGTCTCTGTAAAAGGCAATCACTTCAAACTTATCAGCTCTCACTGTTTGCCTATGTCAAGGGGCAATAAATGTTAAAATGTCACTGTTCTTAATCTTTTCAGTGAGACCGTCATGTTTCTTCATCAGATATTTCTGAAAGGTTTAACAGCAAGAATGGAAAATTGGCCTACTCTTGTTTTAGGTGAGTATCTACAAATTGTAGAGTAAAAATAAACTCCCGCGTGTCCCGCAATGATTAAAGCGTGTAGGCAATAATTAGTTGAAATTACTCTAGATGAATATATTTAAATTAAACTAAAGATATTAAATTAGACTATAGCCAAACAGCAACTTTAAACCATCGTTAGTTGCATATTTTTCTCAGCTGTTGTATGGTAATTATGGTAATTTAAATTTTAATGTGATTTAACTATTATTGATTTGCTTTGACTGCTTGTGGATGCATATCGGAAGATACGACAGTAAACATTAAACCATTAGTTTATTTAAATTAAGCCAAGGTTTCATTTCGGCAAAGAATATTTTTTCCATGCACAAAACATATTTTGCATGGTATATATAGAAGAAACTATCATGTTCGTTGCGTTTGCCATGTACTTGTCAAGAATTATTTATGATTTCCTCATAAATTGGTTTATATGTGAATAATGTACTAAGTTTTAAAATGTAAACATTCACTCCAGTTGACATCTTGTGATGTAATCAGTTAAGAAATTTCCGCCCAGATGATTGTAATTGTTTCATGGAACAATAATTGCGATTATTCAATGGCTAATTACATGTTGAAAGTAATTTATCTAGCCACTTGACTGGTTTTAACTATGAATCAATGTTCACTAGCAAACTTATATATTTTTGTCCTAACATTTTGTTTCTTCCACAGGCGATCTATTCAATATGCTGCTTCCCATGCTTTGCATCTATCAGGAATATGTACGAAATCATCATTACAGTCTGCAAGTTCTCACGGAATGCAAACAAAATCCATTTTTTGCTGCCTTGCTCAAAAGACTCGAAGAAAAGCCAGCCTTCAATGGTCGTTCTTTGGAAACATTTTTAACATATCCAATGCATCAGGTAAACAAAATCAGCACTCCCATTTGCGTCATGATTGTTGATAAATAAGCTACCTTAATGTTTTAGACGTCCGATGTATGCCTTGCCTTATCGTAAAGTTGTGTTTGTTTATTGCATGGTCATCACCTATTTGACAGTTTCTTTGACTTGAGCACTTGATTTGTTTGTTGCATTTCTGTAGAGAACAGTATAAATTGGTAAGCACTCAATAACCTTGTTGAGCTTCTGCAAATATCTTTTGAATAATATTATTGGTTTGACATAGAATTATCCTCCTTTCCGTTCATTTGTTTGTTGCGAAGAAATGTTTGTTATGAGAACACAATGTTAAAAATTATGATCGTTATCGTGTCTTTTATGGTTAGAAGAGACCTTAAATAATTACAGTGT
Source organism: Rossiulus vilnensis (assembly GCA_034700785.1). Taxonomy (NCBI): domain Eukaryota; kingdom Metazoa; phylum Arthropoda; class Diplopoda; order Julida; family Julidae; genus Rossiulus; species Rossiulus vilnensis. Next base: position 11,688 of record JAQIXS010002065.1, read on the forward strand.
AGTTTTTAATTTCATTTCTATGCATGTTTATATTACCCTTTCAACATTGGGATAAACAAAATTTCCCTTTCAACCCTTTCAACATCATGATAAACGAAAAGAATTATAGGGGTTCATTAAAATTAACTTACAATAAATTTACTTTAAATATGTTAATTACAATAACAAAAGAACGTGGGAAACTTGTGGAAAAAACCCTTTGCACATGTCCGCGATTTCTATAACCAATTTTTAACATAATTTTTTCGCGCAAAAGGTACTCATACACAAAAGGATGCTCACCATGCAAAAAATAACATTTTTTCCTTGCTTCAAATACTTGTTATAACTGTTAAATTGGTTTTTGCCGCTTTAGAATTGGTTGCCTAGTATGGACTGAGTTATTGCTTATAATTTGAAGAAAAAAACACAATGCGACAAAGTTTTCGGAGGTCGCATAGTGGTATTTTTCAAGTTTTTTTTAATTTCGTATAGATAATCGGAATATTTTAAAATTCTAAAAAATAATGGAGATCTTAATGAATAACAAATTATGCACGGAAGAAAAGCAAAAAATTCACGTTTTTGCTTTTAATGCTTATTGCAATTACGATATTTATTTTCCCTAATGCAGCATACAAAATGCATTTATGAAACGCTTGTAGATTGAGACAATATTTCATTTCAAAATGCATTTTAATGAATTTTCTAATGCATTAATCAATAAAAAAATTAAAATCAATTTTAAAATATATTGCCAAAGCATCATTTCTTGTGCTTATGGGATGTCCAGTTCAGTTATAAAAATGTTTAAGACGTTTGAAAAACAAAACAATGCTTAACGAGCCAAAAAGAGGCTTCCCTGTATGTCAGCCTTGCATTGCGGGCTGCATAACGTGTTTTTTAATCAAATTTCTTAATTTATTTTTACAAATAAACGGCACATTTTGAATTCTTAAACCAAAGCTAACACCCTAGTGGACGACCAACTCTACACCAGGATAAATAAATTTAGTAATTATTAGGAATATTTCAAGCAAAAATGTGTCATTGTTTCGCGATGAGAGCATCCTTTTGAGCTTGACAATCCGAATGTCAAACCCTGGTTGGCACAGGCTACCAAACTTGACAATCAATAGCTGTGTCAATGCTCGCTGCTAGGGAGCAGCACTGCACCAGGCACACGCTTCGTTTCCAGTTCGATGTTTTTCCCAAGCTTCTCCACTCTTAACAAAATCTTTTCCTCCAGCATCGATCTGGCTGAACATCGATGCTGGAGCGCTACGAGTTGTTGACACCTAGTGCAGATTCCGTTGACATGGCCAACCGATGCGCCACCTGTCGGCTCGGGGCTTAGCTATTTGCCCTTTAAAACACGTAAAAAAATTAAGATTGCCGTAGCTCCCCGTCTAATTGAATTGGATGTGCGTGAATTTAGTCTTGCAAAAAATTCCTACTAGAAAGACGTCGCTGTCGGACGACACGCCATGTACTTGTTTCTTAAATTGATACGGTAATGTTCCTCCCGATTTTTCTAGCTAGCATGCCACGTTCATTTCCCTTCCCCATCGCATTATTGGCCATAAACATATTTGAATGGCATCCGTGTATCGATGTCGATGGTGGAAGCATTCGGTTCGTGTCTGCCTGCTCTTGGTGTTTTTGTGTTCTGACACGTCAGGCCCTCCAACGATGAGCAAATTGGTGCAAATGGTCTAAATAACGGTTATTTGGCTCGGTGTCAGGGCTGGGGTTTCAGGCATGTGGGCAACAGTGTGATGCTGCTAGCCTTTCCAAAACATGTTGCACGAGGTTCGGAGGCTGAAAAAAGCATCCCCACATTCCATCAAGGCCACGCTTTCTGGACAGGAGCTGAAATTAGTGGGAGGATCCTTAGTATTATCGAAATATTGACAGAGACCGGAAGCGGAGAACACTGTACGTGCGTTTACCGAATGTTCGGCGACCAAATTCGCATTTGAAATCAACGATAAGCCTAACGTTTCTAGTCCTTAGCAATTGTCAACCTTTGGATTTTTTTAAAGTGTATTTACTGAATGCATCGGCATTTCGGATTAGGGCATGCCCTAACCGTACAACAGGTTTGAATAAGTGTCAGTCCAGGTGCGATTGTTTTAGGCTTAAACGAGGAGTTTCACCTGTGGGACCCTATGGAACCCTTAATACCGTGAAAAAAATTCTGCAATTTATGAAGGAAACAGGAGCTTTGCAGTCTGGTTTTTCCGCAAAATTATCAGCATTGAAGGCGATTGTGAATTTCGTGTAAAATACGGGTGTCTGAATTCTTGGTTGGATGTTTGCAACAGGTCGCCAAGCCACTTGCACTATTTTGAGCAGGTTTCAACTTGCACGTTTAAATTGTATTTTTGGGATAAGCATGAATACTGTGTAATTTTCTGTAAGAATTTGTTAAATGTGATATTCCTCCGTGAAGAAATCGTTCGATAATTGGGCATGGCGATGTGAATGTACAATTAAAAATGCACATGTCAAAGTCGGTACCACATTGTTGCAATTCAAGTTTAAACTTGATCGCCATGTACCGTATTAAAATTGACTTCCAAATAGCCAAAATAACATTTTTAAATGTTGTTGATAACTTTGACTCCTGCTTAAAGCTAATATTTTGGCGGATTCTGGCGTATAATGCTGGTACTTATTGAATGTTTGTTTGTTACTGACCACTTTGATCGTTGCAGATTCCACGTTATATCATCACCATCCATGAGTTGTTAGCTCATACACCGCACAATCATGTGGAAAGGAAAAGTCTGGATGAAGCACGTGTCAAATTGGAGGAGTTATCAAGGGTAGGACTTTTCCATGGCCCTAACTTGCACAACCAATTTCTTTAATTGGTTGTGCAAGCGTGTTTTTAAAATTCAATTAAAATCATAATGCCGTTGCTTAAGATATACATTACATATTCTTCTTACGAAAAGCTCTATTAAATTAGTATATGCGTTCTTATGCGTTAAAAAATGCTATGCAATCTTTAACGCATCGAAATACTAACATTCTTTAGAATTGGGTAGTATTTTACGTAATTTACAGAACTCTTTGGAGTTATACTGTATGTAATTTGTGGCGATTGTGTTTAAAAATAACCATTTAAGAATTGGTTGTACCTTGGTCCACGTTCATTTATGTAAAAATTAAATAAACTTGGAAAAAAAAATTCCGAAGGTCGCACAACGTTGTTCTTTTCCAAATATATTTTCAAACTGTAAAATAAGTTAGGCTCTAGTAGTAAACTATTCTACACTGGGAAAAAAATAAATTTATTCGCAAAATGATTTCATTTGCAGTCCTGTAGCTGATTCATTTTTCATATTTTAGCAAATGCATGACGAAGTAAGCGAAACAGAAAATATCCGCAAGAATTTGGCAATTGAAAGAATGATTGTGGAAGGATGTGATATTCTGTTAGATGTTAATCAAGTATTTGTTCGACAAGGTATGTGTATTTTTTCTTTGCACATTTCATTAGGAATTCAGATCGATGGATATTTTTTTTTCCGGCAACTCCATTGATTACGATGCGTTATAACTTAATGTATTACTGATTTTTGAATTTGTTTGTAGGAAGCTTAATTCAAATTCCTGTGGACAAGCATAAAGTTCAGTGGAATAAAATCAGTAGTTTCAAAAGCGAAAAAGAAGCAGTGAGGCAATGTTTCCTCTTCACCAACCACATGCTGCTAACCACAAGAACTTCAGGGGGAAGACTTCACTTGGTTCCTGCAAGTAACATTTTGAATGCTTTTTAGAATTACTTCTGAGGAATGACAACAGTTCATTTCACGAGATGGCATGAAAACATATGTAAAATGGTTCTAATAAACTTCAAATATTTGTAGAATGTAGGTAAAATTCCGCTATCGGACGCCATTTTAATTGAAGATCCAGGAGAAGGCCAAGATGAGGATGGAGGTAATTTCATGAAAACAAAGTAAGTGTTGAGCCCAAAACTAAGAACAGTGTTCAAGTGTCTGCTGTGGTTTTCTCCCCAAGAATCATCATCAGGCTCCGTTTCCAGCCAGTCCAGCGATAGCCCGGCCCAACCCACAAAAAATGTCCCCTACCAAAACCTGGACTTTAAATTAATAGTCGATTGCAAAGGAGGTCCGCCTACAATTGTTCATTTAGCAGCGGCCACCATGCAAGAAAAAGCCGCCTGGATTAGTGACATAAGTCACGTGAGTAGGATTCAATCGTTGAATTTCGTATCCTTCCCAAAAACGTTTCAAGTATCTCCTGTTCAATTAGCATTCAAGATCCGAACAGTTATATTTTTGTTAACTTTTTTCCTGTCATTAGTGTATGGACAATGTCCATTTTAACGACTTATTTCACAATGCCAATAATGACACCTCCTCTGTCACCATGCCGCAATGTATAAGGTTGGTAAGACTTGTCCTTGTTATCCAATTTGCGCTCACATTTCTAAAATTCTGTTCCAATGTTTGCTTTGGCAATTAGAAACGATCCGAAATTGTTCAAGGACGACGTGGACATCAGATTTAGTCGAACCTTGAATTCCTGCAAAGTGCCACAGGTAATTCTTTAGAGAGATGTTTTCAGTTAAAATGCCATATAACATTTCTAGTTTATTTCCGAAAAATATTCCATGTAGTGAACTCTACGATATTTGTGATATTTCTGAAAAATACTTAATTCTGCTTAAATGCATTATTGTGATCCAGTTTTAGAAAACAAAAGTGCCATCAGCATCATATTCATGCCCTTCTTTACTAATATAGTCAATCGAAATAGTCAAATAAGTCAAATACTAAATAGTCAATAACAAATTGAAAAAAATATGAAAGCCAAACGTGAATCTTCCTGAAATTTCCATGCTCAAAAATGGCGTTGTGACATCGTTGGATTTTTCTTTGCAGATCCGTTACGCAACACCGAAGCGGCTTTTAGAGCGACTGACTGATCTGCGTTTCCTCAGCATTGATTTTTTGAACACTTTTATGCTGACCTACCGCGTGTTCACGGACGGCATTTCAGTCCTGGAGGCCTTAAAGAAAGTCTACTACAACCCGGAAGTGCGGGATTACCCAGATTCAAGGCACAATTCTATTGCGTATGTATGGCGTCCACTAAATTACTGAGCTTAGCGTAATTTTTAATGATCGTCTTGCAATGTTTTTGAATCGGTACAGATCCCTGGGGGGTCTGGAGGTGTGTCTGCCAGCTGGGGATCAGTATGGACGACTCAGCGTCACCAGTGTCCTGTCTTGGGACTCGGATTGCAACTTTCGACGAATAAGCACGGCCAGCTGTCCGTCTGAGATATACGACAGGGAAAGGGAACATTCCCTGGGGCACGCCAGCCATTTCTCTGCTGGCTCCTGTGGACCACATTGGAAATACACTCACAGAAAATGTAATTGAATTTCGCTATTCGATATCAACGTAGAAATGTCGGCTTTAGTTAAATGATTGTCCAAAGCAACTTCATGAATTGTTATTCCGATATTTTGCTCTGAAAACAAGCTAAAATTATCAAAAAGATGCAAAAAAATTACCTCTTGTACTGAACGATGCTTTCAACTTATACTCAAGTTATTTTTTTTTTATATTGAATTATTTCACAAAGAAACAATGAAATTTAGGGAATGTTGAAATCGATTATCAAAGAATTTAGGAATATTATCTCAATATACTTCGAAATTGCACACTAAAACAATTTTTTTAAAATAATTTCTGAATTTAATCCTTCTGAAAAACGAATTGCAAATTTGCTTATAAGTTTAAACTTTAAATTATTGCCTTGTAGTTGAATGCTTCCAACGTTATATCAGACCATGGACATACCACCAAAATATGTTTATGCAATGTTAGTGTAACATTTGCGTTGGTTGAAATCAAAATGTTTACTTGTATTTCTTGTCCAATTTTGACTTTCTCAATATTTGTTTTACGACCATTCAGACGAGGAAGAGCTTTCCAAGATGCCGAAGGACATCTTGTCCACTTCCAGTCCCGCTGGCAGTAGCCTTTTCCACTCCACTATGGCCACGACATCGCATCTGGCCACCAGCGTGGCCAACAGCGCCTTATTCAGCGTGTCCACCATCCCTGCTGTCCCCAACGCAGCTGCCGCCATGGCCGCCGTGGTCACCTCTCCCATTTCCCCGATGTTCCCCTACCCCTCCGTGCCCCCAGCGCCCCCACCTTCTCCAGGAGCTGCTTTCAAGCGTTTTGATGAAGCCGACTATCACGACGATGGCAAATACCTAAACATCCCCAAAGCCATGGTGGCCTCCATGTCTTCGGAGACCCTCACCGAGCCCACCACCAGCGCCCCTTCGTCCCCCTCTTCAGTCACCACCATGAACACGAGCACGCACACCCTGATCGGCCATGAGGTTGTCGACGTAGAGCACAGGGTGAATTTCGAAGTGCCAGAAGTGCAGAAAACTCCGCCTGCAAGTCCCAAGGTGAAATCTTCGGAGAAATCCACTCCCACCAAGCAGACGAAGCAAGAGAAGAAGGACCACAAGAAGGAAATGAAAGCCATGAAGGGAAATCTGAAGCAGAAGGAAAAGGAGATCAGTCTTTCTGTTCCCACGCTGCATTCCTCCTTGGTAAGTGCCCTTGCATTCTACATGATTTTAAACTTTTGTTTTGAGGCCAACATGAGAGGTTCTTGAATCTTTGGATGGAAATAATTTGTTGAGCAATTTCAACTTGGTGGAGGGAATCCTTTAAACGGAATCGCCTTCGAAGAACTTATCATCCTAATTCACTTAATGGAATTACGAGCTCATTTGGATAGATAGTTTGAAGGTACTAGAAATTTAACTTTGCAATGATATATTGGTGATCACTCAGATTAGGAGTTTGTAAACGAATTAAATTGGGATTTCACGCCCTACCACGGCGCATTTATTTCTGATAGTAGGGTTTTGAGTTGAATTGAATTGGTATGGCTTTCAATTGGATGAAGGGAACATTCCTTTTGACGCGTTCTGTACCGTTTTTGTTAATTTGTTTCCTCAGTGGTCGTTCACTAGGGATTCAGGTTTGGTTTATAATTTGAAAATGTCTCATTTATTTATAAAAAATTAAGAAATCTAAAAAACAAACTTATGCAGCTCTGTTTTAGGCGGCCACATTACGGCATTTTTTCACATTTATTAATTTTTTTATATAAATAAACGGAACATTTTAAAATTACAAACCAAAGCTGAAACCCTGGTTGACGGCAAGTATCTGAAACAAAAATGACTCCTACATTTTTGCTTTAAATACTTGTTATAATTGTTAAATTAATTTTTATTTCTGTAGACTTGGTTGTCCACTAGGGTCTGAGTTACTTTCATAATTTGGAAATGTTCCATTTATTTATTTAAAAAACTGGAAAAACCTGAAGGCAACCTCCAATGCTCATCTCCGGTGGTTTCACTCCGAGAAAAACCCGTTTTTTAAGTTTAAATTTTTGTGAATAAACGGGACGTGTGAAAATTCTAAAAAATAACACAGATCCTATCGGACCATCAATTCTACCCTGGGGAAAAAATTAGCAATTAGAATAATTAGTTGAAGCAATAATGTGTAATACTTTTTCATGGTGGAGTCTTGACGTGCATAGGTTTGACAAACGTTTCTAAAGCATGTGAATTTAGCCTTTTACTTTGCCGTATTTTCATGCTAGAAAACTCCGACTGTGGTTCGCATAAGTGCTCCCCCAGGTTCTAAAGATGACGAAGTTATTGAGGCGCATTTATTAGATCGGCATCGAAAATCCACGTCATCAACATGCAGCGCTAGTTTTAGCACGGGCACGTCAAATGGACAGAGTCCTTTTTTATTAGCCCGGCGATCAGGTAAGTTGGGAAATTTTGTTCTTCTGAACTTGTATGATTATAGGAAAGTGTTTTGGGAAAATACGTTTAATCCATTTAAGTAGGACGTTGTACCAGGTAGAATATCAACCATATTTAAACCAAGTGTTTCAAAACTTTGTAAGACGTTTTGAGTTTTTATTGTTTTTATTCAGTATGCTGAATGTTTGTTAATGGTCCATGGTTGATTTATAATTTTAATCCAAATCTAAATTGAGTACTAGTATGCAAGTACATGTAGATGAGGATGTTCAAAAAACATTGAAATATGACAAGAGAAATCATAGGAAAGTGATGGAATATAACTCAGGTCATGGGCATCATAGATATGTTATGATATTGACATTACATGCGTGAAATTATTAGCCTTTGATTGATTCACTGGGTTTTACATGCAACAAAATTCACGTCAAAGTAATTTTCTTTTTAATGTGTCGATTTTCAGCACTTTGTTAATTAGAATTGTTGTACTTTAAAATGCCCCTAAAAACGTACTTTTTAATGTGTTTTGAAGAGTTTTAACTTCATGGAAAAGTTATGCAAAATCATGGCATTTAAAGTCCTGCAACTGTAAAAATTAGAAATTCTCCCATTTTAAATCATGCATCATTTCATGCATTTGCATATAGCGTGGTTTTGCATTTTATGTGTTTAGGGTGGTCAGGGAAATTTGTTGAAAAAACGAAAAAAAGTCAGGGAAGGGTCAGGGAAGTTGATTATTGTATTTGTTGGGGAACCAGCAGTTTATCACGACTTACTTAAAATGTCATTGGTTACAGTGAGCAAACGAGGTAGTGGGGACACGAGCGATTCCTCATTTTATACACCAAGAGGAAGCTTCCTCTCATCCGATTCGCCGCAGCATTCCAGTAAAGCTGGTGTCGTTGTGACGTCATCACGGCCATCCCAAAGAAGGTATGGTTGTTATTTATCAGACATGAATGAAGATTTGTTTGAAAAAAAATCTTGCATGTTGTCAGAAGCAGCACATCATCAGCTGCTGCAGCGTTTGCCGTGGCTACGGCTGGATGCAGCAATCCGAGAGATCAGTTGTCACCACCTCAGAGAACCACACGGTTTTTAAGTGCAGGTATTCGCAACCACACGATGCCATGAAGCTTGGAATGAAAAGTTTGCAATTTTTTTAATTTTCTCCATCTGTTAAGGTAACACCGATATAAGATATTGCACGGCAAAAAGAGATTCGATGATGAACAGCGCTGCGACCATGAGAGTTCTAAGGGTTTTGAGGCACTGGGTATCTAAGCACTATCAGGTAAGGTTGTGGAATATAGTTGATTTGGTTTTTTTTTCACCCTCAAGTATATCAACTTGCATATGATGATATATTTATATTATGAAAAATGAATAAAAAAATTACATTTCTAGATCCATTTTTAATTTATTGATTAAAGGACACTCATCACACTAATCTGAAAAAAAAATCATTCTTCTAAATAAAACTTTGTATCAGTGGGGGATAAAAAAGTTAAACCTCGCACCTATTTTTAAATACTGTTTTTAGGTTTGCAGTAGATTGTAGATTTTGGTATATTGATGCCAGTGAAGGCGGTGTTTTCTTCGGTAGTTCTATGAAAATCATCAAAATTGATGCAACAAAACCATAAACAACCTAATATTTTCAGGATTTCGAATCGAATCCTGAGCTGAAACAGTTAGCGACTGAATTCCTAGAAGAATTGGTTAGCAACGTTCACCTTCTCCCAGCTGAGCATAAAGCCGCAGCTCAATTGCTGCAGATGATGACCAGGGAAGATAACAGCGCTGCCAATGTCGATTTGGACATGTTGTTAGCTCCGCCTATGGTACGTGCTCCAGCAGTCGTAAATGAAAGGTGCCAAATCATTATTACTTAGTGCAGAAACTAGTTTTAGAAAAATTGGTATTTTTTTAACATTGACGTTCCTCACCACTATAGCAGTTGGGGAATGGCTCCTACAATGGCATTAAGCTGAAAAACCTCCTTTTATTTGGGGGGAGGGGATTTGGGCACTTATTACATTATGGTTTGGCATCCTTCAAACGCGACATTAAGGACCATTGATGAAATTGCAATTTCTGATTATTTAAAGACACCGAGCTCGGAAAACATCGAGACTCTTTCAGCATTGGAAATTGCCGAGCAGATGACGCTGCTTGACCATAAAATATTCATATCGATACAGAGCGAGTGAGTTTCATTGGTGAAAAATACGATTCGGAATGGGGAGGAGTTTGTCTTAACTGGTTGCTTCGTTGCAGGGAATTCCTGGGTCAAGCTTGGATGAAGTCAGACAAAACCAGGAAAACGCCTAACATATTGCTAATCACGAAACGTTTCAATGATGTAAGTTGGAAAAGGTCTTGGATTAGGTTCTCGTGAACTTGAGTTTTGAACTTTTGTCTAATAACTCTTCATTAGGTGAGTCGTTTGGTTGTGTCCGAGGTCATTCGGCGCACCAATATGGCCAGCCGAATATCCGTGATTGAAAAATGGGCCGCTGTGGCTGACATTTGTCGTTGTCTGCACAATTTCAATGGCGTTCTTCAGATTTGCGCTGCCTTCGTCAACAGCTCCGTGTACAGACTGAAGAAAACTTGGGAGAAAGTGTCCAAAACTGTACGTTTTTCATGCTTTATGACTGCCATTGCGAATTTTCATTCTTACAGAAAATCCATTTTAGGGCATTGCTTTAATTATTTTTGTTTGCTTTTGGGGCGCCATGTTTTAACCGCCATTTTAAGACCTCAAGCGCGAAAGGAAGAGTCTGGGGGAGGTAGTCAGTATCCCCAATTGGACGCTTGAAGTGTCAATGGAAACTCACCCCAAGTGGTACAACGACCTAACGGTCATGTGACAATGACGTCATTTTAAGTATTTTTAATAAACGTCATCATGTCTCATAAAGACACTCGAGAGGCAAAGGGAAGGGGGGGGGGAACAATCAGTACCCTTGAAACCTGAGTAGTAAAATGCCCCATTGTCTAGCGAAGGTTTTGTGTCAAAACCTTTAGAGGTTTGCAAATGTATCCTGGCAACAGGACAGTCCATTTATATGTAAATAATGCGGCGTTTCTTTTGTGTTTTCTTTATTAGACTCGTCAGACTGTCGATAAACTTCAAACACTGGTATCATCTGATGGTCGATTTCGGAATTTGAGAGAAGCATTACACAGGTAAGTGCAAAACTTATCTTGTGACTTTTGCTACCTTTTTACGTGAAAGTCATGGTCAGTTACTAGGTATTTTAATATTTGTTTCACTTAGGTGTGATCCTCCATGTATTCCTTACTTGGGAATGTACCTGACAGATTTATCCTTCATTGAAGAAGGCACTCCAAACTTTACTGATGATGGTCTGCTCAACTTTTCTAAGATGAGAATGGTAATTATAATGAAACTTGTTTAATTTTATCGAACAACGAAGTGAAATACTAAGTGTTAGTCGTGTGACAAGCAGAAAAATGCACCTATGAAAAGCCCTTAAAAATGCAAATCTAATTTTGATAGATTGCTCATGTCATACGAGAGATCCGCCACTTCCAGCAGACAGCATACAAAATTGAGATGTCACCCAAGGTAAGGGTACATAAAATTAATTATTTTATAGGGTTTATTTGTGTGATGTGTCGTTAATAGGCATGCAACTGGGAATGTTAATTAGCTGTTAATTATATGTTGCTGTCCAGCAAACAAACAGCTTTATGGCACGTATGCGAGCTGATTGCTTGCGTCTAAACAGTGCAATTAAGCAATGAATTATATATTTTTTGAAATGATTAAAAAGTAATTCAGATATATTCTGAAATAAGTCAACAAATCGTTTTTATGTGACAATTTGAATTAAGTGAAGGATGTCTCATTTTGAATTGCAAGGAAAACTGTTCTTTTAAAACGGAATATCGCTGCAAATAGAAAGAAACCACAAAATCTGTTTGCTGTATTTCGTTATTATTCGTAAAAATTAGACGCTATTTCGCAGTTTCTGTATCTGCTTTAGGTGCTTTTTGAAGGCAGTAGAAAAGCATTTTAGTTTCAAGCAAAAATGTGTAATATTTTTAAAATTTTATGTTGCATCAAAAGGATGCAACAATAAATTTAAAAAAAATTAAGCCTGAAGCCAAAATTTGAATGCCAATTCAAATTAAAAAGCTTGCCGTTTATTTGCTGACTTTGGACTAAAATTTGAAGACCTTAAAAAAAATTCATTGGTTTCACGGTCCCAAATCCTGTATACGCCACGATACTCTTTCAGGTATTTTTCTTGCACCATTTTGCATGCTTTGTGGTACCTGCAGACAAAGCTGTGTTTCGCCTTAGCCCTTGAGTGGTCCTAAACGATTGGTCATTATTCGTGTTAGGTCACCAATTATTTGCTGGATGCGTCAATACTGTTGCCAGAGGACGAATTATACAAGAAGTCCTTGCTGCTCGAACCTCGACAGTCTCGCCTCAGTACGACCTCTTTGCACAACACGTGAACAAATCCAGGGTATAATTCTAGTTGACCATTGCGAAGACTTCTGGCCATGCATATCACTTTCTTTCTATACATGTTTACGATCGATCCCCACCACCGAGCTAAGCTGCTCTTCCAATTTCTTCCAACCGTTCAATGTGTGTTCCTGAATCCTTAACAATTTTGGCATCTTTTTAATCGACCTATCGACTGTCTGCTCCGCTCGAAAAGTGCTCAGAAAACTCGCTCAGTTTTCATTCGTAGAATTATCGAAGGGGGATAGCTATCCTCGTGGATCCATCAGTCCACTGACTCAGTATTATTAACAGAGCGGAAATGCAGGCAGGCTAACGAGAGAAAGGTTGCTCGGTTCAATTAAAATGGAATGCTTTCACAGTTCCTGAACTGGCTGAGATTGCCCAGCTTCACTGGTTCCAGGGTCAAATGACTGCGATGCACCAGACCTGGGTCCTATACATATCCCACAAATGTTAATGCCCGAGGTGCTCTAGTAAGCCCCATGGGCTACTGATGCAATTGCTCGCTGATATGGTGCGCGAACAAGGCTGGCTTGAAAGACATGGAAAAGACTGGAATTTCGTACCGTTGTTAATTTTTTGCCCAACTACACTTGTATCTCGCTCGTCGGCTCTGACAGGTTCTCATTCAAAAATAGTGCAATCACTTAAATTTGTGGCTAGAAATGTATAAATTTCATTTCATTTCAAAGTAGTATTGCATGACAACTTTTTAAAGAAGCAAAACGAAATTGAAAAATAAAAGTACGTTTAAGAAAAATTGTTAATAGTCTGAAGATTTGCGTGACACCCATTGCTGTCAAATGACGAATTAATTTAACACACCAAAACGCCGTATAAAGAGCGGACGTATAGCGAGGTTTGAGTGTATACATCTTAATGTCAGTAGGAAT
>JAQIXS010002066.1:0-24936 GCA_034700785.1 Rossiulus vilnensis
CGAAACGAATGTTTACTTAATTCGTTTCGTCCTTTTTTCAGGTGTTTTTCAGGTTACTGAAAAGCCATTCATGAAAATTCAGCTCACAAAATACTGCACACGTAAATTTAAAACCATGAAATTAGAATTAAGGTCATTTATTTTACGACTGTAGGTTTAATCTTTTAAAGAGCTCATGAAATGACCAAAATAATTTAACGTTCAAATGGAATGATAGCGTGATAACGTGATAACATTGTTTCAACAAGAATTAAAACAATTACAGTATTATTTGAAATTTTAAACAGATCAATTTTTTAGAACAGTGTATGGGCCTATAAAACTAAAAAATAAGTGAAATGACAAGACCATTTGAGGCTCATTTAAAATGCATTATTTCATTATTATTTGTTTTTTGATACTATTTTTTTTGAAATTTTAAATTGCGCTTGTCATACCTGGGATAACATCAAAAATGCGCAGGCTATAGGCCTAAAATGCAAATGACAGACGTGCGTGGGCATTAAAGACATTCATTCGAAAGTACGTGAAGTAATTATTCCCCCATAAATGTCTAAGTTATTGCACAGCTCCTTATAAGGGTAATAGTGGTCTCTGTGTGGGTGGTTGGTTACGTTCGCCAAAAGTGAAATTGGCAATTCACAGTGAGTGTAACATGGGGTGTGATTAGGGCGAGTGATTCCTCTTCCTCCCCCGACTAAGCATTTACACGAAAATATGGGATTAATCAAAATGATTTATTCAAAATGGTGATTGATTATGATTTTGACAATGAGGAAAAAGCCTGATGAAACGTCTGCCCACTGTTCACTAAACTTTTGTATTTCTGTCTTAACTGGTCATCCATAAACTTTGGAGAAATAATTAAATAATTGTAAATGTAAATAAAAACTTGACATTGCTTTTGTTTCTGTCTCTTAAAATTTTGAAAATAATTAAAAACAATTTTTACAACAGGTTCACCTATTTCACTTTAAAATTTCTTTTATTTTAAGTTAATAAAACGTCAGATGAAAGAAATAAAGACAATTTATTGTAATAAATACAAAGACAACTTTTACAGGACAATTGCTTTCGATGAAAAGAAAACCTAAGTGAAATGGAAGCTGCTGTTAAAAAATTGTTTTTAATTATTATTTTCTTAAAATGCAGTAACCGTAAGCAGTAATTGGCCGCAAATGAAGTTTTAACAGTTCTTCACAAAACAATTGTAAAATAAAACCATTTCTTAGAGATTATCAATGATTAATGGACTGTTTGCTTACAATCATTGCATTTTCATTGATAAGATCTGTCGTGAGTTAAGAATTTTAACTTCATATTATTTGCTAATTTCCAGATTATATGATGAGTCTCACAAGGCGCTTATGCGGTTTTGAAAACAATTTTATTTCTTGAGCTTATTAGAAAATTCACTTACATTTCTTAAATTTTTGAAATCCAATTCAGTGCAGTGCCATTCAATGCAACCCCTAACAATCAGTGCTTCAATTACGAATACCCTTGACAATGTTACGCTTTCTAACAATAGTTTAATGACTAAATCCTGCCCCGCACCCCACCCACGTGCAAATTCAATGTATCAATACAAAAGCTGAATGTGACGTGGGGTAAATCATGGCAAATTACCGGTTACTCCTTTTCCTAGTTTCTAACCTTGGTCCAGTTGTGGTTTTCGACTGGCGCTGAAAATCCTTGGCTTTGAAACTATTTCAATCATTACCCGAAATTCAACATTTTTAAAGGTCAAAACTGACCAAATGTAGTCTCAGGACATTGTGAAAACTCAGAAATTATCTCATTGATCGACATCAGACCAGATTTTTCATAATCACGAGACACGAGCGCATTTTAATGCAAACATTTTTGTTCCTTATTAAATTCCTTATAAGCAGGAAATAACTACTTATTCATGACTGATGGGTCAAAGATCAGAAACACTTCCCTCCCACGAGCACACAATACATGTAGCTCAATTCAAGAAACTTTCTAAAACAACTTAACAAAGCTTGAAGAAATTTGGGTTAAATGCCAATTTATTAAATTAGACAAGTAATTTTCGTATATTTTGCCATTAACTGAGTGCAAAGAATTGCAAGAACCAATCAGAAACATAATTATAATAAAAAGAATAATGTACGCAATAAGCAATGTGAATACATGTTAAAATGCATTGAAAACGTGTTTTTGTTTTCTTTGTTAATATTTTAAAATAATTCTCTTTGGATTAAACAACAGCAATTAATCTACTTATTATTTTCAGGAGTATAATAATTTAATGCATCAATAAAACTGATATTATTTGAACAAATGTCTGTTTTGAATTTTACGAATCTTGGAAAAAGAAAAAAATGTATTGAAATTTTTTTTAGTAGAATGCTTTTGAAAACTGAAAAACAGTATTTTACATATGCAAAATGTTATTTTTTGACCACTCCTTCAAAACTCATTCCTAGAGTTTCTGCCTAAACGTTAGCTAGGGCTAGGTTGACCTTGCTTGTCTACGTAATGGTTATTGTTTAAAGATGAATAGCTCTCGAGATGCCTATTAAAATTTATTTGTAGCCCACACCATCTGCACTCCATTATCGTGCCTAAATGTTGATAAAACGTAATGTAACCTGTAATCATGTTTAGTAAATGACTGGGTTTAGCCTTGAGATTTACATGCACATCAGTAAATTATCCTTGAATATGTCGTATTTTATGAAGATGTTTTGATTGCCCCACCCTTGGTCATAGTTCCCAAAATTAGCGTTCGGAGGAAGTGTGTAGGACCTCAAGAAACAGGCAAAATGATAAACTAAACATTGAAGGAAATCGTGAAGTTGTTTGAGAAATAAACAAGAAAGTTTTAAAATATGTTAAACATGTCGAAAATGGGTAGAGCAAAGAAACGTTACATGTACAGTGTATCTTGATACTATTTTTTAAGTTAAAATTAGCAGAAGGACATTTCCAAATTATTAAGATTGAATACGTTTTAAAATTCATTAAAACCGTGTGTCTTTGCTTGTTCTTTTGTTAACACTTCAATTTTTTCTGTTGTTATTTTTTCAAATTCGTTTTTAGCAATAAAATTACCTACTTGTAAGTTGATAACACATGTTTCTAGTTAAGTCTTGTCAAACGGAGTTGACATTTATTACTTCCAGGAAAGTTTGTTAAGTCATCAAGACTTAACAAACTTTCAGAAGTTGGATAACATCTAACATTTTAAACTGAAAAATGTTATCCAAAATTGGTTGCATTGTAAATTTAATTTAAAATGTTCATCTTATCGCTGTGAAGTAATTATTTGAAGTTTTGGACATTAAATTCGTTAAATACCACATATTTATTTATGTTAGAAGTTTTGAAGTGTTCAAAACGTTGAAATTTTTATTTTTCAGGTGACAAAGATGAGACAGTCCCCCTTGACACACCTCTACTCGTAGTAAAAGGGATTCATCTGTTGATAAATGCCAACAGCCACGAACATCGCACAAACGAATATCATTTGGTGGAGAAGACTGACCCCCAGCTGGTCATCCGAAGGGGTCAAGCCTTCAAGGTCAAACTCACTTTCAACAGGGAGTACAAAGGAGACAGCGACGTTATCAACTTCGTGTTCACTGCCAAAGGTCAGGAAATTTCACGGGCAAAAATTCAAAGTTTTTATTCGATTTTTTTTTATTTTAATTGATTGAAAATGTACGGTTTGCAGATGCAAAAAATCCAACTTATGCCCAAAATACACTCGTGTCGATTCCTGTCTTCAGCGACGTTAGCCCGTCGCCCAAAGAATGGTCAGCCAAGCTGTTGTCCAGCGAGGAATCGACCATCACAGTACAGGTAACTATTGTTCTCAAAGTTTAATCAGCAAATTAAAAATGCTGCACATTTATAGCAGCTAAATGTTAACAAACTTATAATCTTTTTAAAAAAAATTAAAACGCAGAATTTTAAGTTTTTATTTGGTTTGATTTTAGATTTCCACACCTTGCGATATGATTGTTGGTGCTTGGGGTTTGGAACTGGACACCAAGCTGCAGAAGGACGAATCCAAGGTTCTTCGCTTCTCCCATCCGGATCCGATTTTCATCATTTTTAATCCTTGGTGCAAAGGTAAGCCTATTCTGTTATCCCAGCGATATCTACATGTATGTATGAAGCATTTTGTTCAACCAGGCGTGCTAAAATGGTGTCTGAATTGCTGTGCTTTGGCTAAAGATGATAAATCAGATTTCCAGCACCTCCCATGAGGTCATCATTGGTTTAATCATTGAACAGTTTAGGAAAATACCGATTTATTTAGGGAAACGTTGTGATATCCGATGAGCATCAAACACGTTAATAAGCAACAATACATGCAGAAATGTTTATAGAATGAAATGGTAACAAAGTTTTCTAATGATGTACATGTATGTTTTAATTTAATGTTTTTTATAAGTCCAATATGTTTTATGGAAAAGCTGTCATTTTATTTGATGAAAAGTTCCTCGATATACGGAGATTGATTGCGCATTAACAACCCGTGATCCAGAAGTTAAAATTAAGAGGATGACTCAGACACATTTGATAGGCCAAAGGGTTCAATGAGAAAGCGCATTTATTTTTTAGTCCACTAAGGAATTTAATACCGAGCACTTCCTCCTCCTCATTTATAAACGAATGTGCCACAGGACGCATTATGCCTGCATAAATATTTACATTTAACAATAACACACCGTGAGTCCTAGTTGAAATCCCTTTTATGCCGGTGCTCAGGAAAACTCCTGCCACTAATTCTCTGCAAACAATGAATTATACCCAAAAATATAGAAAATAGAGGAAATTATTGGACAGTCCCTTCAGGCCATTTCAGAAATAATAGGCATGTCGTGAGTAGACTAAAAGGACATGAAGGAAGTATGAAAATTCGTTTTAAATTTCTTCTATAATTTTTGATTTAGACGACACTGTCTACATGGATGACGAAGATAAAAGGCAAGAGTACGTCTTGAACGACAGTGGTCTGATTTGGAGGGGAAGCCATTCGAGGTTGAGGCCCACTCCTTGGAATTATGCCCAAGTGAGTTCAAATACAGTTTATTAAATATATACTATGAGTAAAATTGACAAAATATCCAAGAATTATTTGAAATTAACAAAATGTCAATAAAAATAACTCCGATATTTATTTAAAGCTCGACCCAAAAGGATGCCCAACATGCAAAAAAATACATTTTTGTGTGAAATAATTATTATAATTGCTAAATTTATTTTCTCCAGTGTAGAATTGGCCGTTCACTAGGGTCTGAGTTATTTTTTATGATTTTAAAATGTACCGTTTATTTATAAAAAAATGATGCTATCTTTGAAGGTAGCATAATAGCGTTTTTAAGTTTATTCAATTTTTTTTTATAAATGAACGGGACATTTTAAAATTCTAAAAAATAACTCGGATCCTAGTGGACAACCAATAAAAATTGATAATAAAACTAATAAAAACGACTTAAATAAAAATAAATTTGAGGATTTATAATAACTTTTTGAAGCAAAAATATTACGTTTAGTTACATTATTTTTTACAAAGTGGGCATCCTTATGTGTACGGCTTAACAACACCCAACTAAAGATTATTCCAAAATAATTATACTGCCTACAAAGTGTCAATAAAGTCAATTGCTTTTATCAAAACTTTAAAAAAATAAATACTGATAAAATGATAAAAAAATGAAGAGTGTGATAAAAACTAAGACAGAATACGTATAATTTTAACTTTTATAACTGACATATTTTTCCTAATGTTCCAGTTCGAAGAGAACATCCTAGAGTGTGCCATCTACCTGTTGAACTACGTTGGTCATCTGAAAAAGACCAGCCATGGTGACCCTGTCATGATTTCCAGACACTTATCCGCAGTGGTAAGCAGAGTTATTTTGATAATATTTGTATTTTTAGAAAGTGTTTCTTGACTTTTGGCAGAATGCAACAAAGACAAAAATTTGACAGAATTTCATTTCAGGCCAACGCTCAAGAAGACAATGGGGTCGTAGAAGGCAACTGGTCAGGTGACTACAAGGGGGGCGAACCGCCCACCAAATGGGGAGGAAGCAAGATTATCCTGCAGCAGTTTTACAAAACCCAAAAGCCTGTGAAATACGGCCAGTGTTGGGTGTTTTCGGGCGTTCTAACCACAGGTATGACCGTGGAACTGACCAGTCTTAGTGGGCTTTTTTTTATTAAAACAAATTTTAAAATATTTTGGTGTGGATTTTATTACAGTTTGCCGAGCACTGGGAATTCCCAGTCGTACTGTCACCAACTTTTCCTCTGCACACGACACCCACGAGAGCTTGACCATCGATATTTTCTGCGATGATGATGGCAACGTACTGGACAACCTCAGCAACGATTCCATTTGGTCAGTAAATCGATATTTAGTACCGTTTTTAAGCCCGACCGAAAAGGATTTTAACATAATTTAAAAATTGAACTGAATTGAAAATGAAGTCTTTGAAAAGCCGTTGATTGATACTTCTTTAGCTAGATGGTTATATTAATTTTAATAATTTGTTTCGTGAAGCTTTTCAAAATTGCTTATTGCTTAGAAATAATTTTATACTTTTTCTGAGTTCAGCGCATTTTCTCTCACAATCTCTCGCTAGCTGGACGTTTGAAAAACAGCGTCAAATTACTATGGATGATTGTTTTAACGTTTTCCCCTGTCTCTCCATTGTTGTAAATTAACACCGCAATACCGAAAGAGAATTTGTCTAAAACAATCGAGTGAAATTCCCTTTAAGCCAAACCAATGTCATAACTGAAAATAAGCACGATTATCTCGATTGTTTAGAGGGTAATTAAATAATAAACACGTAGTTTGAAATTTAACTCTTTTCTTTTACTTCAATTTAACCTTAATTGAGGTGTACCAAGAAATGGCCCTTATGCTGTAATTAACAACGCAAATTTTGTCTTCGAGATAAATAATTATTTAAAGAAAACCAATATATAAATAAATGAACAAAACATGGCATTAAATTAGCACTAGAGCATTTAAATTTTTAAAACTTAGTTTAAATCATGGGATAGTTTAAAAAATGCCAAATAGTTATAAGATGTATTGACCAATGCCCCAACTTTTTAAATCCAATAAAAATATTGCTAAGTTGATAACCTATTGTTATTCCCTTATGTCGAATTTTTAATACAAAATCATATATGTATATATAAAAATTTAAAACATGGTAGGTATTGGACTGCTGAGATGTTTAACGGTTTTTCTTTAATTTTCCAGGAATTTTCACGTTTGGAATGAAGTGTGGATGGATCGACCTGATCTGGAGCCTGGTCATTATGGAGGATGGCAAGCCATCGATTCAACCCCTCAGGAAGAAAGCGATGGTAATCAATCACATCAAATGATGCAAAATGATTCAGGTTCAAGTAAGATTACACGCCGAATATTACAATGTCTTTACACCTTTTTTTAGGTTCTTACAGGTGTGGACCTGCCTCTGTGGCTGCCGTAAAGAGAGGAGAGATCAAAAGGGGATATGACACAGATTTTCTGTATGCAGAAGTCAACGCAGACAAAATATTTTGGCGTTATTGGGGTCCTACTCAACCCTTAAAACTAATTTCCAAACAGCAGGAAGCGTGAGTGTTAAACTGAAGTTATGTTTTTATCCCTATGTTCATAGATTATTTCCTAAACATAGTTTGTTTTTTTAGAATTGGCATGTTCATTAGCACGAAGGCAGTTGGAACCTTTGAAAGGGATGACATCACCAATGAATACAAATACCCAGAAAGTAAGAAATGTTTTTCTTAATGTACAGGTCATTTGGTGAAAATATTTGTTACTCAAAATATTTAGTTCTGTAAAGGTAAAAATTGTATTTACGCTGGATTAATGGGAGCTATCCATTAAGTCCGAACCAAAAGCATGTTTTCTACGCAAAAATTACTCCCACATTTTTACTTGAAAACGCCTGTTATATTTGCTAAATTTATTTCTTTTTATGTAGAATTGGCTGTCCACTAGAGTCAACGTTATTTAATTTTTATAATTTGAAAATGCATTTTATTCATAAAAAAATGAAATAATCTTGTAGCCCCCGAAGGAGGTATCATAACTTTTTTCAAATTTATTTAATATTTTTGAATAAATAAAGGGGTTAGTTTAAAATTATGAAAAATAGCGCAGACTTTAGTGGGTAAACAACTTTACACAGGGAAAAATAAATGTAGTAATTATAATATGTATTTGAAGGAGGGCATTCTTTTAGGCTGACTTTAAAGATCTTGAAAAGTCTGGGTTCAACAATTAGGGTCTTTTGCTTTTATGGCTGTTCTAATTCCATTAAAATTAGTGTA
Organism: Rossiulus vilnensis; assembly: GCA_034700785.1. Lineage (NCBI taxonomy): Eukaryota > Metazoa > Arthropoda > Diplopoda > Julida > Julidae > Rossiulus > Rossiulus vilnensis. The sequence continues at coordinate 8,347 of JAQIXS010002066.1, forward strand.
ATTGAACGAATTATTAATAATAAATTAAGTGAAGGGTTAATTGTAATTATTTTTAATAAACTAGAGAGCCAAGAAGAGCGCACAACGATGCTGGAAGCTTTACGCCAGAGCGGAAGTATGTACAGTAGATATTATTTGAACGACGAATTTGAGGACATCAAATTTGACTTTCAGTTGTATGACGATATAATCATTGGGGACTCCTTCAACGTAAGTATTTTGCACTCTATATTGGGGCATACCCTGATTGTCGTTCGTACTTTTGCATCTTATCACTCATTAATTTCGTCATTGTTGACATATTTTAGGTCGTCCTCAAAGCGAAGAACAAGAGTAGCACAAAAGACTACGACATCACAGCTACCTTAAGAGTCAACACCATGCTCTACAATGGTCAAATTAAAACGCTCATCAAAAGAAAACAGTTTGAAACACGCCTGAAGGCAGCTACAGGTATGTTTTTTTTTTTCTTCAAAAATTAAAAAGAAATACATGGTGAAATGTACTTTTCAGCAAAGTCAATGAATCTTGCATGAGTAATTGGGCGATTTCATAATTTTCAGAATCTTCGTTTTTGCTGGAAATTAAGTACTCAGACTACGAAACGAAATTAGAGGACCAATATGCCTTCCATATTGCGGCCATGTCCAAGGTGAAGGAAACAGATTTTGAATATTTTGGACAGGACGATTTCAGGGTGCGAATGCCGGACATTGTCATCGATGTAAGTTTGAATTTACCAATAAAATAAATAAAAATAATTGTAATATTTTGTAACCTGGTTGTAGTTACAGATGTCTGATTTTTTTTTCATTTAATAGACTGAAGGAGATCTTGTTCAAGGGGAGGAATTTACGGTGAAAATGCATTTCGTGAATCCTTTGCCAAAGCCAATCAGGAGAGGGGAATTCGTGGTGGAAGGAGCTGGCTTGGGAGCCCCTGTTAAAATAAAACTGCCAAGGTACGAGAATTTTGTTGGGGGATAATCACTTTAATTTTCCCTGGTTGTTTCTTTTTTAATTAAATTATGTTTGTTAATAAAAACCAATGTGACTAGAGGTTCATATATGAAGTTGTATGTACAGATAAATACTTTTTAACAATGCAAACTGAATCGGTTTTTTAGTTTTAAGTTGTAATAATTAAACCTCATGTTTCTAGTTGTATAAATACATCGAAATTTTCACTTTTTATAAATTAATCAAAGTTCTTAGTTGTATTAATTAGGCAAAGCTCTTAGTTTTGTCAATGTTTCCAAGTTGTTTTAATATCCAGCTTATTTCAAAATAATATTTCTTCAAATGTTTTCAAGGTTTTTATCAAATTCCAATCCAAGGATGAAGAGATCGAAATTAAATCTTAGCAATATAATGTTTGGGATTTTATGTTTCTGAATTTGCAATGAATCTTATTAGATCTAATTATGATTTTTGTCTTAAAATAAATTTGTATAGCAATGTCAACGAAGGAGAAGAAGTGAAAGCGAGCTGCAAATTGACGCCAACGATGAATGGGTCCAAGACTATTGTTGCCAAATTTACGTCCAGCGAATTAAGAGATGTGGATGGATTCAAGACGATATACGTCAACCCCAAATCCACCGAAGTCCTCCCAAATACCAGAACTCCAGCACCCCCTTCCAATGATATTGGAAATGGTAGCGATTGGTAATACTCGCCTTCAATCGAGCTGCTATATTTAAGTCATCATTTACCAAAAGTGTTTTTATTTTAGCCCTTTTAAATGGCAGTTGTTCGTGTGTGTTTTTTCTGCTTTTTATATTTTTTTACAAGCTTTATCTGTTTGATTTTTCATGACGGAGTGCACTGAACTCTAATTAATATAATCTGAGATTAAACTAAGGGTAAACCTGTCTCCCCATCAAACCCTCTTTAAGTCGCTAGTCTTTTAAATCTGTAGTTTGGTGCAATTCAATATTGTCCAGTCAAAAAAACTTTAAATGCCAAAATAGTTTAATTAACTCAAAATTTGTGGAAAATATAAATTTATCGCCCAAGAATGCAGCCATTAATAAATGTTTTTTAATTTTATAAAATAATGCAGTATTTTGTTACTTAATATTTTGAAACTGTCAATACTTAGCTTAAAAATCATGGCAATAATCTGAAGTTTATTTTCGGCTGGAAAGGATTGTTGAGTTTAAATTGGCACCCGTTTATTTTTAACTGTCCCAAGAAAACATAATCAAACATTTATTTTCCATTGTTAACTTATTTTAATTTCTATCAATCCCGAAATGTTGCTATATGCCTTTGAACTACAGTTTTCTTCAAAATTATTACAGTTTATTTGAAATTTCAATTAGCGTATCAATTACAAGATTTACTGTATTTAGATAATTGCAGTTCGAGTAAAAATCAATGCAATTTATTTGACTTATCTTTGGAATGTTTTATCCTGTGATTTTATGCGATAATTGTTGTATTTGTTTATACAATTTTTATACATTTGATGTTACCTATCGATAAATACTTTACTTTTAATTTATATGTATCTATGTATTCTACGAAAATGTCTCGTAAATTTTAATATGTAGTGGCCAATTTGTAAACAAGCTTATTAATAAATTGTTAATTTTCTTTCCTGTTTTCTCAGCTTTTAGTTTTTGCCTTATTTACCACTTCCAAACGTTATTTTAGATCGACGAAAAACTAATTTTAAGGCATTAACAGCGTTTCTAATAACAATCAATTAGAATTTAATTAGAAATTAGCGGTTATTAAAACTGTAAATGAGCATCAATTGAATTTGGCCGCGTTTTGATTTCGAATTATACCTTAATTGGGATTATTTTATGAACATGTTTAACAAATTCTGAACAAGTTGGTGAAGTAAGCCTACAATTTTGCATAAAATATTGCATGATTTGAGTAGGATAATAATTTTTGGGCGGAAGGAAAAGCTGAAAAAATAAATAAAATAAAACTAAGCCTTAGTAGGGGAAAATAACTGGATCAGGTATCAATTGGCAATCAAGTAGCTGGCTTATCGGCTAGCCGAGATCATACTGTCATCGGCTTACTCGGCTATCGGCTGTGTTTATAGTCGGCTGTCGGCTTACTTTTGCCGTCTGCATTCGGTTTCTGTTATTCTGTTCGTAGAGGTGATCGGTTTCTAGTTGCTGTCCTGTTTTCAACTCCAGTTGACGTGTTTATTCAGAGTGTTATATTAATTTATTGCCAAGTTGTGCCTTGACCCAAGACGTTTAAATGGCATCTAGCGACGCCAGTATTTCCGAACCCAAACAGAAGAGGAAGGTAGCCCTGATAACCGGCATTACAGGACAGGTGAGTTAACTCCCATTAGTTCTCTTTGAAATACTCTTTGAAAAAGTCACCTAATTTGCTTTCCAAATGTGCAAAGCTGTTACTCGCAACAGGTATTATGCTAGGTGTTTAATCCGTTAGCTTCGGATGTTTAATGCACAATATATTTAATTACTGTTGCAGCTAAGCAACCTGCCCCAATGACCGCGAGTTTCAAGTGACAGCATGAGTAAATTGATCTCAAATCATTATTCTTCAAATCAGAAATTCTTGTACATGTATGGCAAAGTCACCAGCGTGTCACCTAGCATTTTCTCTCAATTTCTTGAGTATATCAGAAGAGTTATTGCTCTTTAATGCTGCCAGAAATGTTGCTATAATTAAATCTTGTTTGTTTTCCTGAGTTGCAGTAAATAAGCTTAGATTCCATAGACTATGCTTGTGTCATTTTTAAAACTAGGGTAATTCAAGAGGCATCCGTGTAAACCTCAAGAGTGTTAGGTTTAGATGTAATGAAAATGATTGCAATTCTGCTCCAATTTGGTTCATGGTCATAGCATTTATGACGTCGAAAATCAGGAGCAAGAAATCTTGAAATAGCAGTGTCAGCAGCTAGAATTATTTCAGATGTTTTTGAAAGACCGTTGTTGTCTCTAAATTTCTTGCATACTTATGAAGATATTTAGTGGTCTGAACTACTGTCAGAAATGTTGCTAGATCATGGACATGAAAATCATTGTTTGTTTACCAGCGTTACTATTTGTAAATATGCTAAGATTCCATAGATATACGTGTATTTGTAATGTGTAAAACTAGGGTAATGCCACAGGCATGCATTTAAACCTCGAGATGGTTTGTAGTGGATTTAAATAGCCTAAAAGTTAAGGCTGTTAGATCATGTTGTTCACCTATGCCATCACGGTGAAAAAAATCAACTATATGGGGTTTGCGAGACCTATAACCTACTGCCCTTATTCTGATCGTCAAATATATCACCTGTTACTCAGAAGCGTACTTTAAAATGCAAGGCATTCCCAGATTCAAAAGTTCAAACTCCTTGAATTCTTTAGGCTGGTTAAGAATATGAATGCAGATTTGTAATGCTGGCAATATGTAACCCAATTCCTGACGTGTAAATCTTGTGCATCATGTGCCAGTTAGCTTTATTGTCCTGAAAGCAATTTCTAGGCCAGGTATGTATGATTATAACTAAGAAGATGCATCACAATCATCTTCATTTCCTACTAATGAACTTACCAAACTGGGTTTTTATTACTTCCTGCTTAACAACTGAAAGCAAATGCAAGGATCATTACATGTACTGGTTTTTCTTTAGCACATAATGCGTAAAGGTAATTTAAAAACTGACAGCTGGCATTTTTGATTACCTGTAAATAGATCGCATTTACGAGTGCTTTGCAAACATATGGTTTATTTTTGTGTCCTGATGGCAGCCTGGTATTTCTGAATACCTTTTCAATATAGCCATAAGTTGGGTTTTATCAGGCTAATTTATTTCTGTTGTGACTATTGTGGTATTTGAAGTACATGTATGCGTAAGCAAACCTGCATTGCCTGCTTGACATTGGTGCATTTTGTGCTGCATGCACATTTTTAGGCCTATCGCACACAGCTGTGGTCTATCTTTTTTGCATTAGTGAATACTTTTTACAAGATTTGCTGTGCATCTCTATCAGAAAACCCACTCGAAACTGCTAATTCAGTAGTTTTTTTGAATTTTTTTTTTTTGCAGGATGGTTCCTATCTCGCAGAATTACTTCTGTCCAAAGGCTACGAGGCAAGTTTACCCATCAAGGTTTAATTAACCAAAGTGCCCGTGTTATTTTATTTCACTAATCGAATGTATTGTTTTAGGTTCACGGCATAATCCGACGTTCGAGCTCATTCAACACGCATCGTATTCAACATTTATACGACGATCCACAGACTCATCGACATGGATGTGGGTTTTTACCGACCACGTGATTTTGTATCTTGTCACTTTATATGCTCATTGCGCTTATTTGTTTTCAGTCATGAAATTACATTATGGAGATCTCACGGACAGCTCATCCCTCGTGAAAATCATCAGCAAAATCGAACCTGATGAAATTTACAATTTAGGAGCTCAGAGTCATGTCAAAGTAACGCGTTTAAAATATCTGTCGACAATATGCGTCGTGGTTTTAATTTGACAGTACCATTTTCCATTTTTCAAATTTTTCTCCTTATCGTTGAAATTTCTAATCTTGTTTGAACTTTTCTGTTTTATTTTGTTATCTTCCTGAATGAACAGGAATGAATTCACAATTCCTGTGAATTTGTTTTTTTCATTTGCACTTAGGTCTCTTTCGAGTTGAGTGAATACACTGCTAACGTGGATGCCTTGGGAACTCTGAGGATCCTGGACGCAATCCGCACCTGCAAACTCGAGAGTAAAGTTCGTTTTTACCAGGCTTCCACGAGCGAATTGTACGGAAAAGTTCAAGAAATTCCTCAAAAGGAAACTACGCCATTTTACCCCAGATCACCATATGGTAATACACAATTTTCAAAATTGTTTTTCTTTTACAGTAACACCATTTGCGACGAAATGTGTACTGTCTGGTTTGTTTGAATTCTCAATTTTATAGCTTGCCCGTCATGCTCTTTGATAAACAGTTTCATCACATATTTAGGGTTTTCTGATAACAACAGTGTTATATCTCTTCCTTAAAAATTCCTTATTTTAGTTGCTCGTTCGTTATTGTTATTTGCACAAACGTTTCCAGCTTTTAATGCAAACTTTATATCACAAAGGTGCCGCCAAGCTGTATGCGTATTGGATAATCATCAATTATCGTGAAGCCTACAATATCTTCGCTACCAATGGTATCCTGTTTAATCACGAAAGTCCTCGAAGAGGTTATTAATTACCACTGCGTTGCACCAAGCTCTGATAGTATACTGTTGGAACTTAACATTAATTAGACATAAGATCAAATTTAGTTTTTGCAAATGAACATGGTTTTATTCAGGGTTTTGCCAAACTCGTGCATCTAAAACATCCAATAAATCCTTTATTAAATTCATAATATGATATATAATTCTAAAATGATATGTTTCTTTCAAAATGTCTGGAATATATGCAAACTGTTTTTGATAACGATCATAGTTATTCGAGTTAAGTGCAAAACTCCATCTAAATTCTCTCGACATAGATGCTTCCAAATATTGAAATTGTCATATTTCATTTTTTAGGCGAAACCTTCGTCACGAGGAAAATCACGCGTTCTGTGGCCAAAATTGCCCTTGGACAGATGGCGTACTTCGAGCTGGGCAATTTGGATGCCAAAAGGGACTGGGGACACGCCAGAGACTACGTTTTGGTACGCTTTATGATGAGTTGTGTTCGATCCAGTGTGTTTTACACCAATTGAACGTGTGCAAAATTGTCTTGTGCAGGCCATGTGGATGATGCTTCAACACGATTGTCCCGAGGATTTTGTCATTGCTACGGGGAAGAGCCACAGCGTTCGCGAATTTGTGGAAGCAGCCTTCAAGCACATAAACAAGGAAGTGGTGTAAGTATGTTCTTGTTATCTCCAATATTTTCTAGGGTCTTTTTTTCGTCAGTGAAGGTTGAAAAGTCGAAATTATTGCAGAAATGGTTGGAACATGAGGTTCCATGCAATAATAATGCTTCTGCATTGTGAGGCGTGTTTAATTTACAAGTGTATTAAATTTAAAAAAACTGCCTTCAACGTGAATTTGAGGTTGCCTAATGAAATAACTTTTATCATGACAGCTGGGAAGGCTCTGGTGAGAGTGAAATCGGCAAAGAAAAAGGGACTGGAATCGTGCGAGTCAAAGTGAATCCGAAATATTATCGACCAACGGAAGTGGTAAGTTAACTAAATTAACTTGGTGGTTTCCAAGCACTTGCAATCTGCTGATGTGCTGAGGAATAAAATCCCAATTGCTAGTTGTTTTTCGCTTATGTATTTGCGCGATGCTTAAATTTAGCTTAAATTTTTTATCGAAACTCGAACTGATAAGTTGAATCGCTGCTTTACTTTTGGGGCAGCATCGTGTAAAAATGATTGAGTTAGAGAAAAACTGTTTATTTGTGTGTTTAAATTTAAGACAGATTTAAATGACGTTGGAATTAGCGTTATATAGGCAATTTGCTTGAGGGCGCCATTTTAATGCATTTCATTCTGTTTAAATGGCAGTAGATAAGTGTGGGTTCTGCAAATGGATCATTTAATTTATTTCGCTGTGGTTTTAATCTTTGTCCGAAGATGTCACTGGGTGTGATTGCAAGATCGCCGCTTTTTAGATAGAATTACTGCCTTTCAGGTCGATTTAGATTGAAATGAATGTGGACTTTTTGACTTTTCAGCAATGCAATGCTGAATTCAAGCTTGAGATAGTTTCTCTGCTAACGCGATAGATGGCGCCCCAAGTACGGTTTTTAGTAACTGAAATTTAAAGCCAAATACACACGGTAAACTACACGTTAGTTTCAGGTAATTTTGTAACACTTTTGGAACCCAGAACAAACTTTTGAATTGATCGAAATTAAAATCATTGGCAGTAGTGAATTTAAATTTCCACAAATCTATCTAAACAGTTTAAGAAAACATCAGAAGCAATTTACGAAATAATTTCATGTCCAATTTCATCCCGTTAAATAAAACTGTTCATAGCCAGTTAAAATATAATTGTATAACGAAACGTGTTCTCATATGGATAACTTCCGTTAAATTGTTTCAGAGGTGTTATTTTTTTTAAAAAAATTGAAAATATATACGGACCAAGTAGTTGAAAAGACGTTGATTGGGCGCTACCAAATCTTATAGACACCTGAAAAGACGCCTGAATAATTAATTTGTTTTTTGAAAATATGGGAAGTATGTTACAAAAGAATTCAATTTCTATGATTACAATAATGATTCACCGTTCACAAATGTGTCCTTATTATGCTAACAGCTGTTTAAAACCAACTAAAACTAAAAAAATACTTCGTTTTAATTGGCTATTTTGTAAAAGATATTTGTTGAAATTCAGCTCATGAAACTCCCCAAAGTAATTAAAACAGCATTTGGGTTGTTTAGTTGTATGGCGTGGGTTTTATCAATGAACGTTTTGGGAAAGCACCAGAAGTATTTTGCCCTTAAATTGACATCTTGTTAAAAATGCGTTGAAACACCACATGCCAAGTCCTTGGAAAGTCATTGAATTTATTACGTTACCAAATCCTGTGGACGCTAAGCTCCTTGGGGCCACTCCTCACCCCACAAAAATGAGGACATCGTTGGTGCACGGTCCCTTCCTTCGCTTCATCGCCCTTGGGTTTGGATCCTCTTTCGAAGCCCTACGAAGTGTTGGCCATAATTGGATTATGAATGGCCAGTTGGTTGGATGGCCAGTCCACTTCAGCGAAATGCCAGCGGCTATTGATCGGTTGGCAGCGAACGTGTTTACTTTGCTAAGAGAAACACTCCAAAAGAGCCAGGGATGGATGGATGGATGGATGGATGGATGGATGGATGAAAGTGCTTAGCCATCGGCCAGCAGTCCAGGTCCTCTATCGACGTTTCTGGGGGCCTTGGAGCGCATGGACCCTGAGGGGAAAAATAAACAAAGAGGCCAGGTTTTCTTCTGGCTGCAGAGGCCAAGGATTTCAAGGCTTGCGTTCAAGAAAATGCAATTTCTGGCCCTGAAAGATGGATCTGGGTTCATGTTGGAGAAACGGGAATCTAAAGGGCCTGTGGGGCTTTGGTGGGAACGTCTGAAAGTTATTCTGAGAGAAAAGAAAACAGCGAAAGTGACAGACATTGAAATGATTTTTATTCAATATTTTTCGGTTATTTAGCTGTTTTCTTTGCTGTGTAGAAATCAAAATTGTAGTTTGTTGTTACCGTTGGTAATCATCCTGTGACAGCATGAGAATTGCCCGTGGTCAGCTCACGGAGTTTAGACCTGGGACTTGTTTTCATCGAAAATTTTGAAATGCCAATTTAGAGCTTAAAAATAATTAACGAAATTCCCTTAGCAATGACATTTCAAGGATTTGAATAACAGGGCATCCGTCGAAATGAAAATGAAAATCGTGTTGTGTTTCAGCACGATCCAAAAGGATTCCCACCCATGCAGGAAAGTGCCACATTTTTGCTTCAAACACTTGTTATAATTTATAAACTTTAAGAAAAAGTTAAAAATCTGCACACAAAAAATTCCAAAAAGTAAGGCTTGGAAAAGTCGTTCAATTTCTTTATGAATTTTGATTTTTGTTGATATTTTCGCTGTGATTGTGATTTTCTTCCTCCAAAATGTACCACAAATTCCCCATAATTCATCCGAAAATTCCCAATAATTTTTTTGTTCAATTTTCTCCTACATTTAGTTTTGTTTGTAAACAGACAAGTGTTGTGTTTTATTTTACGCCAAATGATATGCGCGTGCCGCGTTATTGCGTCTCTATGGCAACTGGAGAACGTAGCCGTGGCGTTCGATTTTTCGAACAACATGGCCGCCTTTCACAGTGGCTTGATTCCTGTCATGCAAAATCGGAAAACATCCATTCATCGTAAATTTAATCGACGATTAAACTAGCGCTAAGTTTTAACGCATGAAATTGTCAACCGTGAGAATCAGTTTTGAAAACTAGCGGAGCAAGAGCTCGACATCAAGCCAGCCAAATTGTGAGTCTCATTCTCGTCGTTGCTCAGCTAACCAATTTATTTTGCCGAACTCAGTATAACTGTCTGGAATGAAATTTATTTGCAAATGTTTTCCAACTGCAGGCTGGACTGAACTCAGATTTGGTATATATTTTTATTCAGGAGGGAGTATTACACCCCCAAAACTCCCCTTGCGCATGGCCCAGTTTGCTTTAACATTCAAGTGCACTTTCCATCCGATCGAGGAATAGTCAGGTATTGACCACTACAAACTGATGTTTCACATTAGCATTACGTTCTCTCGTATCTATTTTCATTCCTCACCACTATAGCGGGTGGTGAATGGCACCTACAATGTATTAAGCTGACGGAACGTATTTTGGGTGGCCGGTCACTTACGGCCTTGTGGTTTGGCACCCTTCAATCGTCAAAATTTGCCTGTATGATTCACCTGTATTTAATTAATGGATGATAGCCTACATCAAAATTTAATTATGCTCGCTATCAAACAGTTATCAGTTAGAATAATGCAAATCTTCCATGCAAATCTGTAGTACACTAGCGCCACGGACAAACGGTGGCAATTCTCGTCTCTATGGGTCTATTGAACAATTTCATGAAATGAAGTTGACGCTGAAAGCCACCCAGGGATGGGCCCAATTTAAGAGGCAACAGTTGTATTATCCATTTTGAATGGTAGCCGAAGTGAATGCGGCCTGGGGGAGGCTGGAAAGTTGTTTGAAGGGCTTATACGCGAGCCACGCCATCCGTGCTTATTGAATATGCAAGCGAATCAATTGCTGATGCCAAGATAAACATTGGACGAGGGGCTGGAGGCACTCAATTGCCACTGGAGATGGCCACTTGGTGGCTGCAGAAGGACTTACTTAGACGGCCAACACTGCCAATTTGCATACCCTGAAACCCAGGGGCTTAACCTGCCCCCGTTCAGGCCTTTGCGCAATTTAGCCCAAGAAAAACAAGCCGGGGTGCTGAGCCGGATTTTAGAGGGGGGAGGAATGTGAAGGGCCAGGGGTGGGGAATTGTCGCTGCTGAAACGGTTTTTGTGCGACGGTTGATTCTGTTGCAAGCGATGAAATGATGAACTGAATCGAGACTATTGAAGGGATCTGAGACCATGGACCTCTGCTGATTTTAGGGGCGACATGTTTTGATAAGGCTGGATCCCTCAAAATGCTCCTGGATCTGTTCCCTTGCACTTGCTGGACGAGGTCCAACTGGTAAGGGCCTCAAAGGGGAGGCCCCAGGAAATGATGAAGTTATTGGGTTGGTTTTGCCCAGCTGTCAGAATGTTATTTCACGATTTCCTGATATGATGACCAGAGCAAAAACTGACAGGTCAACTAGAGTTACAACTGGATTATAATATTTTTAGCACAAAAAAAATGTCATTGCGTTTGCACTAATTGCATGTGTTCAACTTATATGTACGTGTATATTACCAGAAATTAATCTTTGATTGATATTTGCATTGACTGAGCAGACTGTCACAAGAAAAACATCACAAGGACTTGTGTTTTTCTTATGTTTCTGCTTTAATGGTCGGATGCCAAATGTGTTTATCTATTTAAAAAACATAGCATTTTCGTGTTACGCTAACAACTGTTTAAAACTAGTTACGATTTAAAGAATCTTTAACCTTAAATTGATATAGGCGAACTGTTTAAAAAGTGTGAACGAAATTTATTTATAAGTCCTCCGAAATCAGTAATTTTGCATTACCAAATCCTGTGCATAAATACATGTACATCGTGCTTTTATTGATTTGGTAAATTTCATTCACATAGCTGCACTTCTTCCGATTACATTAAACTTAATAGCTGATGCATTCATTGGCATTTGTAACTATTTTGCAGGAATTCCTACTGGGAGATGCCAGTAAAGCCAAGCGCATTTTAAACTGGGAACCAAACACTTCCTTCGAGGTAAGTTCGTTTTCATTGATATTTTCCAGTCTGTTGGTAGTTAAGACGTTAAATTCCCTAAAAAATTAAACTTCGTTTTGAAGAATCCCAATATTTTGCGATAGTAATTACATACCGCATTAAGTGGCATGATTTATTTTAACGTTGTTTTACGTCATTCTGTTGTTTCTGGCACCGTTAAGGAATTGGTTAGAGAAATGATAGATGCTGACGTGGCACTAATGAGGTCCAATCCAACGGCATAATGCACTTTTGGGGCTTTTTCTTTTCGGGTAGGTGCTTATTGTGACGTTGCACGTTTGCTCGAAACCCACGCCATTTTGTTGTAGGGAAAATCCTTTAAACGTATGTTCTAGATCATGCCATTCGTTGTAGCAATATTTATGTGTAGAGAGGAATGTTTGTCGGTCTGTCTGAAGAGAAAAATGGTCAGGGATAGTCAGGGAAAAGGTCAGTTTGCTCGAAAATCAGGGAAATTCCTTGTGGAGTATGCTCCAGCGCTGAATGCTATAAACGCTAAGGATGTGAAATTTTGATCAATAGTTAAATGTATTTTTAAAAAAAATTTATATACGTTTATGCGACATTTTCTTAGTGGTATTTCTAAAAATATTTTATTTCAATGTACATGTAGACTAAAATCGACGATTGGTTAATAATGCTTACATGTATTTTAAAAAATGGTCAGCAATGTTCTTAAAAAGATATTGGTATGTTAATGCAGACTAACATTCCTGATTTGGTTTAATTTGTTTACAACATTTCGTTATTGCACTGATAAAAAATGCAATCGCACAGTTATTATTGAATATTGCCTTTGCTATTGTAGATTTGAATGTTTGTTTTTGTTAGTTTTTTTTCAACGTCAGGGAAATAATTTTGTAAATTTTAGAACGAACTCTTTCTATGTTTCCCACACTTTGTTTGGCATGTTTGGTTGGTTGTGGGACTATTTATTTTTCATGTTTTCTTGGACAACGCTGCTTGCTTGTTAGCGTATGTAATTTGCATACGGATTAGGTATCCTGGTTTTGGTTTTGGCTGTTTGTCTTTCTCAGAAAAAAAAATCTACTTTGATAAATCCTGTGTCGGTCAATCAGTCAAGCAGTAGGCCTGTAGTAGATGGACTTTATCAAGATGTTACTTGACATTGTTTCAATATTTATTTGGGGTGTCAACGTTTGAATTTGTGTCGATTACGTGTTTTAGGACCTTGTTCATGAAATGTTGGACCATGACATTGAACTCATGAAGAAAGATCCTCGAGCATAATCCACATACTTCCACCCAGTTGCCAATTGTGTTGGCAGGACCAATTGAACTCTGGATTGGGGTTGTCAGGGAAACAATCAATTATTTTAAATTGACGAATTTGCATAACGACTGAATGTTTTGGCAGAAAACTGGATATTTGACATGTTTTCACGACCATTTACAAGCATGGCTTTCAGAAAATGGAAATGTTTTTTTCTCGTCAGAGTTTAGCCACATTCCAATGGTGTAGGCACTGGTGTTGGATTTTTATGATCATGACGCTTATACAAACTTTTTTTTGGCAATTGTCGTGAATTGTTTGACTAATAAATGCTATTGCGTGATACTTTTTGAGCGCATTTTTTTTTGTTAGTTCAGTATACAGGAGCAGCGATATGATTACTTCAGCGTGGTGAATTAAAAACTACGTAATATAAGATAATTTTTGATAGTTTGGCACGTTTATAAGTAAATAAACAATCACAAGATGCTTGCCATAAGAAATATTAAAAAACATTATAATGGTTTCAATATTCCAAAGCAGTTTTAATAATGGGTAAAATATTGCATCTAGGAATCTTAATTATGTGCAATCTACATTTATGAAAGTTTAATACAAATTGGTTAAAGGCCGCTGTCGAAAAACAGTTATTGATCTTATAAAGTCAACGAGATGAAGTTGTGCTGGGAAATTCTCTAACATTTAAGGTAAGTGATTGAGCAATTTGCTCAGATAAGGCGTTTAAGCTTGGAAATTTTATTTTTAGCCAGCCTGTGAAATAGTCTCTAAGAAATAATTGTGATAACTCAAGTAATGTTAGGACAGGGTTTGTTCGCACTTGGAATGTTAGGAATAGTCAGGTAAAATTCCGTTCTTGTTCGAAAATCTGGGAAATCCCCTATGGATATGTACTGAATTTTGAGAGGCTTTAAGTACTAAGAAATTGATTATAAATAATATTTTCGCTTATTTTACTGATACAAATGCAATTGCCCAGACGTTATTACAAGAGACGAAAAAAAATTGAGTTTGTTTTTAACAAATAGTCCCTTTGATGGTTTTGATACAGAATTTTTCACGAAAAGTCAGGGAAATTTTCTTGGGTTGGTCAAGGAAAGTTAGGGAGGGGACATGCATTTGGGGGTCCCACTAAGTTGCGATTGTAAGTTATCGTTTGAAGAAACCTGATGGCTTCAGGCGGTTTCCTGTGTGGATATTTGACTTTATTGCTTTGAAATGTGCTCATTTCGCGGGTAGTTAAACCGAATTTCAAACACGTTTCTAACACACGATTTCGGAGATCTTAAGAAGCCGGGGGTTTTATGGAGTTTGGTGTTTCTGGAGAAGCGTTTGTTGATTTTGCATCGAATGAAACATCGGGGAACCTGACTTAAAAACTGAAGTCTGTTTTAAGTTTTTTTTCTTTCGTTACCACATTGTGGCGAAACCGTTGCTGGTCACCAGATTTTTCGTTTGATCCCAAACCGAACTACGTTTTTTTCTTTTTTTTTTTTCGATCTCCACAATGACCTTTTTGTGCGCTGAAATTTTTGTTTTGAAAGAGTGATAATATTTTGAATTTCACTGGCGAAATGATACCTGTTACCAACATGGACTTAAGGAGAAAAGTGTTTTCCAAGGAAACTTTGGTCTCTTTTTGAAGGCATCTTGACTATTATCAAGTTTGAGATGCTCAATCCTACGGAGCAGAATGTTCAGGGTTGTACAATTTAAAGGTGTGAAAAAGAGGATGACCATTGGGGATTCAAGTGTCCTAAATGCTTCCATTGTTTTGGCCGTTCAATAAAACATCATAGATCGTAAAGTGAAACATGGAAATAACACAAAAGAGGCCGTTATATCGAAATGCCGTATAAAGAGGGGCTGTATAGCGAGGTATGAGTGTATTCTGTTCAGGTTATCTAATGGAAAGTGTACTCACACTGGGTCTGCCAAGCAACGGTTTTGAGGTCCTTTGAGGAAGAAATTCAGTCGTTCAGAGAGGGTTTAAGCGTCTATGATATCTTATTAGTTCAGCTGGTGTTTCGCTTCCTTCGTTTCTTAACATCATTCAGTTTTAGCTAAAAGTCCTATTGTTTCGCTTCATGGTTTCATCTCCCCTGAACCAAATAACGATGATTTAGCAAAGGGCATGCATGTTAGTTATTGATCGTAGTAGAAACATTCGAGGGAATATATATGCCTGTAAAAGAACCTGAAAAATAGTAAAAATAAGATTTGACATCCGTGTTATACGGGTTATAAAAATGTTTACCGGTGTAAAGTCCTTGAAAGTAATTAATTAATGTAGAATATTATTTATATTCCTGTAATTACAATTTACGTAATTTAAGCGCTTGAAAAACATTTCTTGACATATGATATACATGTAGGTAGTTTGTTAGGTAATTTTACGTTGATGCATTATCATGAGTGTCATTTATTTTTACGACTTTGGTTTAATAATTAAATATATTTGTAAATATATGATGAAAATATTCAAAGTATTTTTGCGAAAAGAAATTACCGTCCAATGCATTTATCCATTAGTTAAGTTAATCAAAAATTAAAATACATGTACTTTTGTTTTGAATTGGTAACGTTAAAGAAAAATACATTATGCCTAAAACTATTAAAATTAATCATTGAAAATCTATTTTTGTTATATTATCATCAAGTTCTATAGAAACTCTGAAGTAGAGTAGGCCTAAAGACAAAATTTGCAACAGAATTTGTTTTAAAAAAAACTTACAGAATTTTTTTTCAAAAATCATGATTAAATATCAAGTATTGCATTTTGCATGTATCAATTGTAGAAATATATAATATTGAATCCAAGAAAAAATAATAAATTGTTATTGCAAAATAATAGTAATAATAATAAATTAAGTTTACATTGTTTTTTTTTTCAACATGTAGGAGTAGTTTTCGAAATTTTAGCCCGTTCTCTCATGAAATAATGTGCGTTTAAATTGCAACATTAAATGTATGGCATTTATTGTTAAGGCACACTTCTACCGTAGTACAGTTTCACTTGTATCACACTGAAATTTTTAATAAATCAAGCTTAATACGCTGATTGTGCGAGGTGAATATTGGCGGAAGTGACGTCATTACCTACCGGTTTTGCAATTCGAAACTGATGACAGTGAAAACAAGCTTAAATGAATAAATTATCTATCAACAAATCAAACAGCTTTGTGAATAAATAACAACAATCCGACACCGGAATTAATACCTATAACACGGTGATATAATAATCAACACTTCAGTTTTCAAGACATGTAGTGCGCACTAATCAAACATAGAAGGAATTAAGTGGGCCAAGAGCGGAAGTCGTAATTGCAATAAAACTCACTTTCGTTATTAATCTTAAATAGAGTGAAGATTTTTTAAGGGAATCACAAAGTGATCACAATGCATTGATTGTTAAT
>JAQIXS010002067.1:0-24917 GCA_034700785.1 Rossiulus vilnensis
GACGGCCCCGAATAGTTCTTGGTCAGCAGCTCCCCGTCTTGTCCGCTGCTGACCGCTGCCGACTCAACATCCTCTCTTGCGAAGATCCGTTTTGGCACAGAGGTCGAATGACAATGGTGGTGGTGATGATGGTGATGACGATGCTCCTTGGTGGCTCCTATCCAGGTGGCTTCCTGCATCCTGGGTTCAGAAGCGGAAGTGCGTCCATGTGACCAACGACACACCTTTAGTTAAAATTGTGAAAAAGAACAGTCAGTGCACATAATAGTGCACATATTGTACATATAGCAACTACGAAGATTGCAGATCATTACATTCCAAGATCCTAGGGTCATTTACGACGGATGTCGCCTGGGTGCAACCAAAATGGCAACAAAATTAGACTTTCAAAAAATTCTAGTATAGTCTAGAATCATCAAATTTGAATGATGCAAAAATGTTTATGTTGTTATGGTCAAACCATTCCACTTATGGCAAAGTCAATTTAGCAGTTAAAATAATTAGTTGAAGGGTCGTTATCATCATAATGTTTTAGATTTATGCGCTTTCTTAAGTGAACTTTGTCAACACTTTTTGCATAAAAATGTAACAATAATTATATAAAGCTTTATATATTGTACTCAAGGTGATATTATAATAAAAAAAACTAAGGCTGGCAGTCATTTTAACAAAATTCGAAATAAATTCGAAACAAAACGTCACTCGAGCCCTGAAGAGGGTATTCCCAACAATGCAACTTTGCATCGCGGTTTGCATAACATTAATCCTCCCCCTTCCCCCCCAAAAAAAATCATTACATTTATCACAAATATACAATGCATTTTAAAATTATAAAACTAACGGACACGCTATAATATAAGACCCATTATGCAATGCTAATAGTATATGTAGCAATTATAATGCGCATTTGAATCAGGAAAAGAAAATGTGTAATCCTTTTGGCCCAGCCTAAACAGTTATCAGCACAAGAAAAATGCCATTTTAAAATAAAAATATAGAAGGCATTATAAAGCTTTCAGAAATTACGGGATTATTAACGGGATTAACGTAAACTAATAAAAATCAATGATGTTTATCCTAATTTAGTGACCTTTTAATCGTCTTTGATAACCTGTAGATTATTACAGCAACAGTTCTTCAGGAGTCGTCCACAAAGGCCATGCTAACCATTCAAATTTCAATAATTCTTATACATCTGAGATGTACTTTGTTTTTACTACGTAATGTTTATCCTTTAAAAGCCCGACTCCCACAGCGCCATCATTAATTTTATCACACATATTGAGCATTTCGATGTTGTAAAGTTCAGATGGTTATGATAGGACGACCCCCGAAGTGCCACTCATTTCTCATTAATATTCTGACAGAGCACAGCTTTGATTTGCGCGGCGCGCTATCCATTGAGCTCACGACATATAAATCGCCTCATTCACTATTTATATCATTAAACACCATTCTGCAAATACACCTCAATTTTCAAAATCAAACGTTGATGGTCAATTAGGCCTACTCACTGTTTTCACTCATTTGGATAGAACGCAGAAATAGAATGTCATCAGTTCCATTCGAAATCTAGCCTCACTGCTTCACTTCTCCCTCCGCTATCATCTCACCTTCCTTCTGAATTATTTTTTCATGGCGTTAGTAACGACCTTTGAGCGGATCAGGGGATCTTAACCCTGGCGTTTTCTTTACCAATAAAACTAGGGATTCCACATCATCCAAGGCTACAGAAAACCGTTTTCACATCCGTTTTCACACCGCCATTCAGGTGAATTCGAATATTCGATTTTTTGCGTGAGACGGCCGCTTCCATATCAGTGCGCGGGGTGAGCAGGTAAAGAGGCAGATTAATGGATTATGGATTTGTGGAGGTAGAAAATAGTGCGCCTGCGCAGCTTATTTTATCAAATGAAATAAATAATACCGAAATGATAAATAAACCAAAATCGATTAAGAGAAATCAAAGCGTACCCATTCACATTTGAACAACATTCGACAACTGTAGTCGAGGTTTATACGGTAACCAAGATGCACCTTAGCAATTATACTGTTTTATCTGATGAGCATAGGCCTACAGGTTGTCAACTAGTCATAAAAATCATTTAAATTTAAAAAAAAATATAATTCATTTACAGTTTAATAATAAGTATTTTAAAAGTCATAAAATAAACATTAGGAGTATTTTATGTTCATGACTTTGCTCATTTGACGACAATGTATTAAAATATTTAAATAAACCTGACTAATTTATTATTCTATGTTTATTGTGTTAACAGTGGTTTAAAAACCAGTTGAAAATTAAAACTCGTTCTTGAATTTACATTTCCTACTGTTTGTTCTTAAAAGTCATCGCAAAATCCCTTTTTGTATTTTCAAATTCGGAAAACACCCACCTGTCTTAGGATAATACTTCATATTTTATTTCAGGACAATTTCACAACTACCTTTACTAGATATCTTATTCTATTAAAACGTTGCCAGACTCTGTAGAATTAAATCCTGATAAATGTCCCAAAAAGCTTTAATGTCCATGAAATCAACTCACTTCTTCAGACAATTCCAAGTCGACAATTTTCCATTTTTCGTTGAATAGATTCTTCAATAGAACTCTTTAATCAAAACTTTAAAAATATTTTTAAAAAATCTCCATATTCATTTATTACTTGTCCGATTTTTTCCGCTATCAATCTTGCGTTAACATTCCCTCTCTCAGAAGAGTCATTTATCAAAACGTCCACGAACAAATTAATATCAAGATACTTTTCATTTCCATCCTGAATCTCAGAAAGATTCATCTTCCTGGTGCTAAGGAGCCCTATCAATCATCATTCCTCATGGACATTTAGCCCGACACAAAAGAATGCCCACCAAAATAAGAAATTACATTTTTGCTTGAAGTACGTATTATAATTTCTAAATTTATTTTTCACCTGGTGAAATTCATTGTTCGTTTATGATTTATAATTTGAAAATGTCCCGTTTAGTTATAACAAAATATAGAAGCACGATAAACACAAGTGTAATGCAACCTCTGATGCCCATCTTCAGAGGTTTCAATAAGAGGGGGAAAAAACCGTCTTCAGAGGTCGCATAACAGTTTTTTAAGTTTATTGAATTTGTCACAAATAAACGGGACATTTTGAAATTATAAAATATAGCTCATACCCTAGTGGAAAACATAAATTTCGCAATCACAACAAATATTTGAAGCAAAAATGATGTAATTTTTTTTGGCATGGTGGGCATTATTTTGTGTCGATCTTAAGAAGCAATCATGAAGTGAGTCTTACCTCTGCCGCCTCATCGCCGTGTATCTTCCTAACTTTCTCCCCACATTCGGTGCACAGCATCTTGGACATCTCGAAGAATTCCATTTGTCTGTCTGGAAGCGACTTGGAGAGCATCTCCTCTCCCTTCTTGTCGATGAGCTTCTCGGTGCTTCCGGGCAGCGACCGCTCCCTCCGCTTGCGGTTCTTGAATCGACCGTCGTCCAGCAGGTCGCTGGCGTCGAAGCTGAAGCTACTTAGGGGGCGCCTCTTGTCGTGCCTCTTGTCCGCGGGCGTTGCGGCAACCTCTCCGGCAGTCCTGCAGGAGTGCTTCTTGGACTCCGGTCCTGCTCTGTCGTCCAACTCCCTCTCAGGAGTGCGACTAGAAGACCGCTTCCTCTCCCTGGCCTGCTCGTGTTCCTTTCGGTGATTGCGATGATGACCAACTCTGGAAGACACTGCCGAAGACTCCGTGACGTCGTCTCTGGAAGAGCTCCGAGACGCTCCACCGCGACCGGTCCAACGCTGAGGACTTTCGCTGATGGATCGTCTGGCATCTGGTGCCTCCAAGTCCTCGCCGGTCTTCCGGTGATGGTCTCTGTGGTCCTTGTGATCTCTGTGCTTGGTTGGTGCAGACCCATCTTTGCCCACACTCCTCGACTTGTGCTTTTTGCCATTCCTAAGCCTCTCTTGGCCATCGCTGAACCCTCTCTTCGACTTTGCTCCTCCGCCCACAAAGTTACCTTCCACGTTGGCATCGCTTACACTTCGCGGAATCTCCGTGGCCAAGGGCCTTCCAGAAGACTCCGGACTCTCGCTGACCGATCTCCGGTACTCCTTGCGGTGACAGTCCCCGCATCCGCTGGTGGGTGCAGACTTCTGCTCTTTGGACATTTCTGAGGAAGGGCTGCTCTTGTCATCTTCCTTGGAGGCCTTGGTAAAAGCCTCCCTCTCCAGCTTCTGTCCGAAGCTGGACGGTCTCGCGGGGGTTCCGTACAGCGTGGGCTTTGCAGTCAGGATGTCCGGCTTCTTTCTGATGGGAGGCTTGCTGTCGCTCTGCGAGGACGTGCCCTCCGTCTCAACGCTTGATGACCGGTCCCTGGACTCCTCCTGCTTCTTGCTCTCCAGCATCTTCTCGAACTTGCGACGGATCTCGGCGAAGTTGTACATGCTCTCCACGACTTCGGTCAACCGGCCCGTAGCCGCATCTTCGGCCGGGATCTTGTCGGTCTCCTCATCGTTGCCGGAGTCCGTCTTCGGATAAGCTGGCCCGATGTCCTCGGTGGGCTTAGCCACCTCCCGCGAGCGGTGCGCCCTCTTCACCGACCCTAAAGAAGGAAAAGCACTTTTACGGTTGGTACTATTGGAACACCCGGATGTCAATACGAGGAAACAACCACGGGCTGTGAACTCCTTAACCGCTGTGAAAACTGACCAAAATGAATATACACTATACATTAAGGTGTCTTTAAATAACCTTTTTCAATTGAAGGGTGCCAAACTACAACGTTGTAAATGCCATAAATAAAGTTTCTTAGCAGAGGTAAAACAATAGTTTCGTGTAAAATGTAGATAGCATTAATTTGATTTCGTTTAAACAACAAGTTCAAGGGTTGAATGGCGTTGATGTTTAATTACGAAAACAAACGAAAACTTCGTGAAACAATCGTGTTCAAATTGTTTTCAAAAAGTCGTATGTGCCAACCGTATTGCACCCCATAACACGTTCAAAACGCGCTTTTTTCTCGTGTCATTTATTCATTCATTCATTCATTGGTCTCTAGGATATTTGCAGTTTTCTTGTGTTGAAAAATTTTCTGCACTTTCCATTCAATCGTTTAATAGTCAGGTATTGACTACCACAAACTAATGTTTTGCTTTAACATTACATGCACTGTATGTTGTTTTGGTGGAACAGTCAATTTTCACTTCACAGCGCTTTGGGGTGTCACAATTGCTACCTTAACCACTACAGCAGGTTTCAACGTAATACGTTGAAATCGTATTTTTTGGGAGGCAGATATGGCACTTAAACCGTTATGGTTTGGCACCGTTCATACTTATAACCTTAGGGTGTTCAATGGGTTTTATGGCGTCTACTCTGGAAAACGTATTTTTGTCGAGTCGGGCACTTACACCGATATGGTTTCACACGGTTTGCACTTACGTGGTATCACTTTAGGGTATCTTAAAGATGACTATTTTATCTCATTTTTTTCCAATTGTCCTGTAAACCTCCATTCCTCCTCCTGGTGGAAATGCACAAAGGACATACGCACCTCTGCACGGCATGTCCCCCGGCGTTGGCGTAACACTGTGCTCATCCTCATCTTCCTCCTGCTCTGTCCTTTCCCCTCCGTTGTCCTTCTGCTCGAGTGCAGTGCTTCCGAAGATGTTGTCCAGCTCCTTGTCGCTGTCGCTCACCGTGCTGGTGCTTAACTTCCTGGTGGACTCCTTGGAGTCGTGTTCGCTGATGCCGCTCTCTAGGGTGTAGCTTCCGCTGGTGCTGCTCTCGATGCTCAAAGAGCTCCCGTGGGTGTGCGGGGAGCGGGGTGAGGCCAGGTTGTGGTAGTCCTGCGGTAGTGCCACCTCCGTAGCCAGCGACTCGTCCACGGTATCGGTGTTGCAAGATATGGTGAGGGAGGTCCGGTGGGTGAGGGCCGACACGGACGTGAGGCTATCGCTGGAGCGCCGCGAGGGTCGACGGGGAGAGATGCTCTTCATGCCGGCCCAGGTCTCGAAGGCGTCTGCGGCAGAGTGCTCGGTGGCCGTGTGGTAATCTTCAGAGGTCTCGCTGCCCTCGGGTTCGGACTTGATGGAGTCGGTGAATGACAGGTTGCTCTTCGGTCTGGTCACACTGCCCGGTCCCAGCGACAGTTCGCTTCTGGAAGACTCCCGCTCGGTGAAGTGGCTGCTGGAGGACTCGCTCTCCGGAGACGTCAGGTGCTCCTGGAGAGAGGCACTGAATTAATAACCTTCTTCAAATACAAGAAAAAGAATTCCATGGTCTATAGATCCGAAATCGAAAACAACCACATAAAGAGAAGCTGCTCTCTTGTTATATTTTACTTCCTCTACTGTAGAATTGGTCGTCCACAAGGGTTTCAGCATTAGTTCATCATATATCAGGAGGTCACATAACGGTTTTTTAAAGTTCTTTCATGTTCGATAAATCAACATAGATTTTGAAATAATAAAAACATAACAGAAACCCTAGTGGATGACCAACTTCACCCTGGGAAAAATAAATTTAGCAATTATATCAGGTATCTGAAGCAAAAATACGAGATTAATTTTTTGCATGGTGGACATCGTTTAGGGTAGGGCTAAAAACGGCATTCTGAATTTGCTCTCTACCCACCTTGGGACTCAAGAATCGCATTTCGAAGCGAGGGGGTGACTTGATCTTCTCGGAAGCCTCCCTAGGCGGTGGAGCCGCAGCTACAGAAGCTGCTCTGGGTCTCTGTTCCTCCTTGGACAGAGGCAATACTGGTGCTGTCACTACCTTGTCCTCCATCAGTTCGACCTGGTCCATGAGCGTGTGGGAGGACTCGCTCTTGATGGATCCGAACTCTGTGTCCGAGCTGGCTCCGATGGTCTTGTCCATCTCGCAAGAGGCCAGTTTGTCGCTGTCCTCCAGCGATCCCGTTCCCTCAGACCTGGACTTGGTCACCCTGTCGTGCAGGCCAGAATCCTCCTTGTGGCTCCAGGCCGTTGGCGTGGACGAAGCCGAGTGGTCGGTCAGAGAGTGGTACTGACTGCCGCCCTCGGACCGGGGGGACTCGCCGCTCACCTTCTCGGTCACCTCCGCGTGGAACGCTCGAGGAACCGCCGAAATCTGCCGGACCACCTGAAAGAGGAGTTAATCACACCAAACTTATTGCGTTACATTTTTTCTCAGCATTTTTCCATTATTTTTCCTTTTTTTGGCATGATTTTTACTTTTTAAAATAACTTTTTTAAATAAATTGCAGTGGTTTGAATTTTTTGACATCTTTTACGCGTACAATTTAATTTATTTAGGCTTTTAAATAAATACATGTTTCGTTATACAGCATTTCGATTTACATCCAACTTTTTAGGAGCCTATCAAGGCTGTAAAATGAGGTACGAGTGCGTTTGAAGTAAAAAATGTGTATTAATTGCATGGTGGTTCCCTTACCTCGTCTTCCTCTTTCCCGTCTTCCTGTGCGCCCTGCTCACTTCCGCTCACTTCCAGCCGCTGCTGCAGTTCCACTTCCTCGATGTCCTCCTCCTCTTCCTCTTCGGAGGAGGTAGAAGAAGCGGATGACCTCCTCCTGGCTGCGTCCAACTGACTGTTGTTCATCATCATGACCTCATGTTTTTCGCTCTCAGTTTGGGCTACGCTTCTGCTCCTCTGCCTTCCTTCGCTGCCAACGGAATCGTGGTTCTTGACCTCGTCTGTGTCCAGCAGAAGAGGGTCGCTCTCGGATCGCTCTCGCTGCTGCCGATCGTCGTCTCCGTCGCACACGATTGTCGCTTCCGGTTGGGGGCTGTCCCCTCCCCCGCCCTCCTCCAGGCGCTGACGGTTGAGCACGCTGCCCTCCGAAAACGTCTTCAGCAACTTGTGGTGGTGAGAAGACGCTTGCCTACCAACGCCATTGCCCTAAGAAGAACACAAGCAGAAAAGCCACAGGCGAAAAATTATAAGGGTGCCAAACCACAACGTCGTAATTGCCCAACTCCCCCAAATATTCCATTGTGATGAGAAAGCAATTGAGACACCCCTAGACTCTGCGGAGTAAAACTGACAATGCTAACAATAAAACGTAATGCTAATGTGCCTGACACCTACACCGTTTTGGGTTGCGGAAGATGCCCAAAAAGTCGTAAGTGCTTTGGCACTTTGGATGTTTTTGTTTTTAGTAATTAAACGTTAATGGAGTACAGCGTTGAACGAAATCAAGTTATTGAAATCAAGTTATTATAATACTGGTCGACTGAGTCCAACATCTCACCTGAGGCTTGAAGACGACCATGATCTCCTTCTGGTGGCGTCCCACGGGCGTGGATCTGGATCGGCTCGCGTGTCTCTTGGCAGTCACATCATCCAGATGGACTACCGTCATGCGTATATCATCAACAGCAGCCTTGTAGTCGGAGTCCGATCTGCTCTTGACCAGCCTCTTTCCGTTGTGGCAGACACGTCCTTGGGCAGGTGGGGCCTCCTGGTGGGCCCTGGGAGAGAGGGTGAGGTAGGCGAGCACGGGCTGAGGCACGGCCACCGTGATCTCAGTCTGCGTCGCCTGCGTCCTCATCGACTTCCGCAGCTTCGTCAGCAGCAAGGCAGCCCCAGACAGGAAGTCCATGGACTTGCCTCCAGGACGCCTTCCGACGTCAAGAAGCCTCTCCTGGGACTTCCGCTCCGGTGATGCCTTGGAGGAGGCTCCGTGGCGCCTGGCGGGGGGCGACTGGACCTCCTCGGCGCCAGAGATTGCCGGGTGGCTCCTTAGGAGGGCCGCGGAGTCGAAGCTCACGTGTTTCCGGCGCCGTTCGTCTAGCGTCAGTTCTGGCGTTTTGGCCTGGCGCCTGGCGCCTCCGTGCGACAGGTCCGGAGTGTTTGGGAGAGTCTTGGAGTGTCGCTGCTGCTGATGATGTTGACTTCCTCCGACAACCTCTTGGCTGTCCACGCTGGCGCCATCGCTGGAATCGTGAGAACGAAGGCGCAGGAGAGCAGGTCTTGCCTGCGGCTGGGACACGAGGTTGCCGTCCGAACTGGACGAGGCCACTTCCGGTGCCGAAGTGGCGCCCCACGTGTGGCGCTTGGCGTCGCCAAAGCCCGACTCGGCGTCGCCGTCGACCTCGTCGTCGGGGTGCAACCGCACCTGGGAGTGGGGAGAAGAAGGACAGGGAAGAGAAAGAGTTCAACAACAACCTGAAGAGAAAAGCAGGGAATGCAAGGGGAGGATTTCAATCAAGTACCCTTCCGTCAGCAAAGATTTGCCATGTGGTAGGGGGTGCAATCTATCAATCTATCATTTAAGAGTTGCTTTATGAAATTAGTATTCATTTTTTGGGGGGGTGTTAATAATTGGACTGCCCCAGGTTTCTCTAAATATTTGACCCTAACTGTTCGACTGGTTTCTGGACTAGTCTTTTGATATAGATGGAAAATTGAAACTCATAATCCCACATGTAAGTATTCGAAGAAAAAATGCGTACTTTTCTGCATGGTAGGTATCTATTTGGTTCAGTAACTGATAACTGATAAAAATATAAGACAAATCACCGCAAATTACCCTTTCCCCAAGAACACCTTAAGTTGGCCATTACAGGGTGCTACATGGAAAATGGGTGAGATGTAACCTAACTGACGTCAGGATAAAATGTTAGTATCACTAAACAATCGAATACTATAGAATACTATTGAATCGAAAGAGATAGTTAGGGGCAGCATGTATGAAGCAAATAATGTAATGGAAAATCATAAGAAAGTAAATATGAAGATAAGCAAAAAAAAAGTAACAGTTAAAAAACCTTAATCATGGAAAACTGATTAATGAAACTTGGAAAAAAAGTTGAAACTGACCTTTCTCCTTAGGACGGCATTGGCCAGTTCCTCATCGAAGCTTTGCCTGAGGCTCTTGGAGGATGACCTAGGGGGCATGAGGTGTGGCTCCTCCCTGGTCTCCCTCAGGCCTTGTTGGGCAGGAAGCAGCACCTTGGGGCTGGGACCCTGCATTTCTGGTGGCAAAGGTTCCCAGGCCAGGGGTTTGGCATCGATGCGAACCCCAGCCAGGTTCTCGTCGCTGGCCGACTTCGTCTTTCGCAGGCAAGACGACAGAAGCGACGTCCGGTGGCATGACTTCCAGTCCTGGTTAGGAATGCAGCCGAATATCTTACTGTCCGCAGCCGCTGTTTCCAGCACTCGCAGCTGTTTGCTGCTGATGCAGTACTGCTCTCGGATGTCTTCCTTGGAGTACAGAGGGGTCCCCTTTTTCGTGCGGAAGGCGGAGAAGCGCTTCCGGCCCATGGTATCATCGTCGGAGTCGTAGATGATCACATCCACCGGAAGGTCAACCTGCACGAGACCGGAAGTCAATCGATGGAGAGATTAACGAGCATGAAAGGAAAGGACAACGCATGATAGACTGTACTTGAGGACATTTGTACAGAATTGGTGTTGTTTCTATAATGTAGTCCACTCATACCTCGCTTAACTGCCTATATGGGTTCAAGTCAAGTTGGCTGTAAAGCGAAATGCCGTCTAACGAAATACGCTTTAACATACAAACCCAAATAAATGTATAGGATATGTTTCAAATCTCATTCACTAACATTCCGAAATACCGTAACTTTTTGGCTAAAATGGTGTAAAATTTAAATTTCATTCAAACTTAATACTGAATTACATAGTTTTAAAGAATTTAGAAATAAAAGTACTTATAATAAATTATTTGAATAGTTTGAAGATTCGTATGACATTGTCTGTCTGTCCAAAGCTAAAGATATCTCGTAAATGAAATGACAAATGCACTTTAATCCAGCAGAAAACTTATTAAGTTAAGAGTTGCTCATCCTAATGGGATAGGATGTTCTAGGGCGTGAATAATGAGCATGACCATCGGAGATTTTAGTGACCTAAATGCGTCCATACGCCTTAAAAACCTTAGCACTTTCACGTATTTGTGTTTAAAATATAAGCTCCTATTATTTTTGGTCGTATAATTAAACATGGATATATAGCAAGGTATGAGTGTATTAGATGTAAGATTTTGTTTGCGATAATTAAAAGCCAAAATTGCTATAACAATACTTATTATACAGTATCTTTGAGATTGTGATAGGTATTAATGAAACATACGAGTAGAAGATTTTCAAGTCGTAACTTACCTGGATACTAACATCTACCAAGCCTAAATCGAGAGCAGATTTTGATGCTACTATGGTTTCCTTAGAAGCTAAAGTCAGCCTGGAATTTCCCAAGGAGCCAGCTGAAAATTAAAAAGAATAATTTATGAGTTACCCTAATAAACTAATAATATTAAAATTTACTGTACGCTCAGCTGTTCTGATTACCAATGCTAACATCAGGAACTGTTGGGTTTCAATAAACAAAACTGATGAAATAACCGCTTATCAGACCACGTCTGTCAAAGATAATTCTATACTTAAATGATTCCTAATCATGTTCTTCAACTTCAACAATAATCACAGTAGAAGCATGCAATTTTCATTTCACGTTTCAAGATAATGTTTGTTACAACCTGATGACGTCGCCCACTGAATACCAAACAACTTCATTTCCTATAATTTTTAGTTTTCAAACCAAGATCTGTAAAATCCTTCATAAGAAATCCATAATGAAAGGTGAAGTAAAGATAAAGCTGAAATGAATGAATAAATTAAATATAATCACTGTAATTATTCGGACAACAACTGCCTTCGTTAATCATTGATGCGAAAGAGCAGCTAAAAGAGCAAACGCTGTACAATACTAATCGATTTCGTGTTCTTTTTAGCGATTACTAGGGAGTGACCGAGCGAGCTCAGTGAAAATGTACAAATCTAACCATGAACAGACCACGACAAAAGGGTGCACAAATCCATCTATTCGCAATCAGATGTGCAACTGTTGGTGTGTTTCCACATTATCTTAGTCACACTCAATGACCGGCGGCAATTCGGCAAAGACACAGTCGTAAGAAACCAAAAACTGACGCCAGTGCCAATAAAGACAATCGATAAAATCGATCGATTCGGTGAATACAGTTGAATCCATGTCAAGTCAATGCTGGAGCATTGCGCCATCGGACGTCCTCTTTCGTTTCAATGCAATTTCAGACTGACCCCCTAACGTGAGCAATCATTGCTAACACGGATGTATGCAGAGATTGCCCGCCTTTAAGTGTCCCCAGTGAACAGACATTCACTGAAAACATGAGTGCATGCATGAATTGCTCAATTTCGGGGGCAGGCAATAAAGTAATGGCATTTGAAGTGGCAGCGTCACAAGTGATTGCACCGGAAGTGCTTTCCTTTGCTTAAGTGTTACGATTTTAAATCAATTGGGGTAAGTAAATAATAAGATGACAGTTAATTAACTTGGATAATTTATAAGAATACATGTGTTATTATTCGGAATACTCAACTCTCGAAACAGTCTTTCTTTAATGTAGATGCGTTTGATGGGTTTTTATACTCACGTACAGTATGAAGACACCTACTGCAAGTATTACCTGCAGATCCGACATTGGTTTTTCTTCAAGTCTAACACGTCATTTCAAAATAAGTACACGTTTCTCAATGACATCTTGTCCTTCGGTGCCCTCTGATATTTCTACTTTTAAATGTGATGCTAAGAAGCTTGTTTTGCCACCTTGCCTTAGCATTTTGCACAGCAAACGAGAGCAACATTGTAAAGTTAGCCTAGTTATGTTTGTATTCTTTCAAATTACGTGTCTATGGCATGGAATTTTTTCAGGGCATGGATTGTTGAAGTACAACTACAGTGTAATTGCATTTATTTACAAGGGAATATGTTGACCGGTTTAATTACAAAGAAATAAATTATAACATTCTGCTAAGCGTGATAGTTGTTCCAATCAAACCATTGACAAATGGACAAATGTGGCAAACAATGTTATTAGCCTTGGAGTTTTTGTGTAAAAACGTTAAAAACATGAATATGTATTCTAGAACATGGTCTCAGTAACTGCTAGTGAAATTTATGGTAATGTTTTTGTTGTGATACTAAAACGGAGCTACATGCAAACGTAGACAAAAACGATTTCTTAACAAATTGTTTGTAGCTTAAAATGCAGTATACAACATCAGCAAAGCATCTGTTTAACTATCAACTAAAATCAGCCCTTAATAAAATGCCTTAATGATACAGTAATTAATTTAAGAAATTAAAGCATTGAATAACATTCCTTTATTTCAAACGTTTATCGAATTTAGACCAATCGCATCATTAGCATAGTTATAGACAAACAAAGTTAATCTAAACAAGTTTTAGATTGGAATTCACTCTAGAGAGTATACTTAAACTTACGTTAAAAACCTATCAGAAATTAAGTTTTTAACAAAATTTAGATTTCTCAAGAAAGTAAAATTAATTGAAATGTTTTAAATTTTAAACTTGTAATCAGTTGATGCAGTAAAATAACTGCCAAACATGGATAGAATAAAACAAAAGCAATTGGAACATAACCCTATTTCGATCTACTGTATATCTTTAGATAAATATTATAAACGGTATTTTTAATTTATTAACCTTATATCACATAACCGATCAGAAATTAAATTTCATCGTACATATTTTCCTTCAACGTTTACTCTTATCATTAATTACATTTTGATCGATAGCTGTAACAAGAAGATATTGGGGATTTTGGGCTTTACATTACTTGTCATTTTTTTTAGAGAAATTAAAAAAATCTTTTGGCATGCATACAAATTAATTGAGCTTCGTTATAAACTACGGTAAGAATAAAGCCACAAGTAGATGCCATTGCATAGGACTTGGAGCGCACCAAATTAATGCACAGTCACGACCAGAAAAATTGATTATTAAAATAAATGAAGCCTATCGCGTCTTATTTAATCTTTTCTTGAGCCAGATTCATGGTTGGGCGACACACAAAACCTAATCCCCTTTCCATTAATCATTCCGTTAATTTGAGCCGAGCAGCTAATGGTGAATTCGAGGAGGTAATAAAAATTTTCGGTTAAATCATCCAGCTGGATGTAATTAATAATAATTCCAATTAGCACGGAATGTGCTTTCGGTTGACAATGTACTGTGGTTGCTCAGGGATGCAGATTAGGATTTTGAAGAAAAGACATTTAACGATGAACAGAATATAAAATTACACTGCATTTGATCTCGAACATTATCACAGTCCTAATACATTTTCCCAATAAAATAAAACGTTTCGAGGAAGTACAAGAAATTAAAGTAAATAATAAATAAGCACATTTTTGTAATTTGTGTCCATGGTTAACCAATTCTGAAGTCGGCTAGCTTTTAACCAGCTTTGTAGTTTAAAATATCAATCTACTAAAGAAAACTACAAATAAATTAGCAACGTATTATTTTATTTAGAAATCCATTTTGTGCTAATTTTAGTTATATAGTGTAACTTTGTCAACCAGTTTGTTTATGAAACGAACCAACACACAACTATTTTTTTTTAATAAAGAGAAATTTTTAAATCTATAAATTATGTCAATAACATACATACTATGGACACTTATACTAAAAAAAACTAGTAATTTGAGTAATCAATAATAATGTATTTGAGCAAAATAAGGAAGTCCTATTTTATTCAGAAAACTAAAATTTGTGATTTAATTATTTTCGTTGAAACGACGTTTACCAAACGTTTTTTTATTTCTTTTTTGAAAATAATTTTCTGAACAGGATTTTATTATTATCTCCTTATAATATAGTTTAATTACTTGGATTTTTTTGCAGTATTTATACTTTAAATTCATTATACGGAGGCTTTTAGGAAGGCATGGTTTAAACATTAAGGATATATCTTTTATCTATGAATATTAAAGTATTACTTTAGTTCTTAGAATTACATTACGAAAATTGTCGAAAATCCTTAGCTCAAGACTAACAGAGCGTTTGCATTTCCCAGAACATCTTACTTTCTCTTTAAAGATATCTTATTTTGCAAAATAAAACCATGAGTTTTATGACGGTTTTGAAGCTCTGTTCCGAGGTGTTTTAAGCAACATCGTTTCGGTTGTTTCATCATATTTTCTGTTGTTCTTGACGCATGCTCAGTGGGGACCAAGGGCGTTAAGCATCTCATCAATTTTTTCACAGTTTTGAAGAGACTATTTTAGCAGCTAAGCTCTTTTGCAATCGACCAGGAAGAATAAGGGATGCGTGAAATGGATATTTTTTGCCATTGCCTCTCACAATGGTTGTTATCGTTTTCATGGACGAAATCTTATGAATTTTAAGCGAGTTGCTTCGCTCTTTTCCAACAATCTCCATTTTTGTTAGATAATGGAAAATTGGCAAAAAAACCCCTGAAATTATGCCATCTATGTCGAGTCGAGGCGAAAAGTCCATGAAACGCAAAACGGCTTTATCACCTGCCACCGCTGCAGGTATACGTAATTGAATTCGAGTCATAAAAAAGTCACACTTTATGAATAACAACCGGAAATGAGCATACCAATTTCATAAATAAAAACAATAACGAATGAGAAAACGAAATAACATGCAGGTCGATCTCTGTCACAACGATGCTCTCAAAGTAGACTCGGGAAAATGGACGATAAATGTATATTTTCGAGATTAAAAGTTCAAAAACATTTTTAAAAAAATTGCAAAACTATAATCATTCATTTTAGAATTATCCATTTAACATACATAAGAAATGTATGAATGTGCATAATATATTATTCGTTACAGTGTTAACAAATAAAAGTACTGGTTCTTTATTACTAAAATATTCTTTTGAATGTTTTATTGAAAACAATATTAATGCATGATTTTTATTTTAAATATACATCCTTCTAAAATATTTTAAATAATTTGTTTAATATTGTTTTTAATGTGTTAGCGATATCAACATGTTGTAGGGTTTTAGATAATTTTCAACTTGTTTTTTGTTGTTGTTGAAAAATAGATATATGCATTGTACAATAACGTGTATTCAGCATGCTAAATAATATATGCAACTTTAAAATCATGCATAAGATATTTACAAGTTTAAGATTACGTAATTATTATAATTAAAATATATGTTATAATCTTAAAACGTTTCGTTAAATGATTTCACTTGACGAAAAGCATTTCATTGCATGTACATGAATCACTTTGAGAAATGAATTTTAATTCAAACAACATGCATTGTTTGCATTTTCTTTAGATAATGCATTTTACAATATTTCCTGTCGAAAACGTATTTTATTCAATATTTCAGTGAAAAAAATTGCATTTTTTAACATTTTTATTATGCAACCACACAAATATAAGATATGCATCTCAATTAATATGGATTTCACGTTAATATAACATTTAAAAACTACGCTTTGCTTTTATTGCGTGATTGTTATTTGCATTCTGCTTAACAATTTTCCTAATAAATGCGGTTTTCTGCGAACCAATTTTGATTGTCTTCATAACTCAAAGACTCGTTTTGGTCCGTAATTGGTTGGGTCTATTAACTATTATCGATTGCACAAACACGATGTAATAGGGGACAATTCTAAAGATAACATTCGAAAATCATTAATAAGAGATCTTTATAATAAAATCGTTATCCTCCCCTCCACTAAAAACCGCCTATTAATTTGGATTTTTTTTGTATTTTTATTTGAAAATAAAAAAGACTGGCCAAATCAGAAAAAAACGTCTAAATTGATGGTTTTACAATTCCTGACTTCATTCAGACAACAACATTTTGGTCCCCATGGCAACGAGGGGAATTACCCGTCTTTATTTCACCAATTTAGAGCTCAAAATACAAGCTTAAGCTACAGTGAAATTATCATACGTCTTGGAATTCTATAGGATGCTATAGGTTTATTTTTTAATTTTTTTAGCAAACTACTGCAAATGGTTATTTGTGCATAAAAATAGAAGGTTTATGGTGAAACAGTTAGGGCATATGTCGCAATTTGATTTTTTTTATCTTACTCTGCTATTTTTATACATTGGCAAATCTTATATTCAAATATCATAAAAACACTTTGAAAGTGTGACTTCTATATATATCTTTACAAAGTCATTACTAAATTGCAATGAGGTAGAATTTTTTTTAACTTTATATAACGTTTAAAAAAATGTAAATGCACTAACTTTTAAATGGTTA
The DNA here is from genome assembly GCA_034700785.1 of Rossiulus vilnensis. Taxonomy (NCBI): domain Eukaryota; kingdom Metazoa; phylum Arthropoda; class Diplopoda; order Julida; family Julidae; genus Rossiulus; species Rossiulus vilnensis. Next base: position 17,078 of record JAQIXS010002067.1, read on the forward strand.
ACTAAATTACTCGTTATGACTTTAATAAATTATAAACTCAAAAAAATATACATTCTATTTCTGCATGATTTACCAAGGAATTACAAATTATACACTGTGTTACGTTTTTATTTAAATAATGCTTTAATACTTTAACGTCAACAATGTCAAGCATTTAACAAAATACTCTTCACAATTTACCCTAGAGTAAGAAAACATGTGACATTTATGATTTTATTTCTACTTATAAATACATGTAATGTATTTAATTTGTAAGCATTTCTTTTAAAAAATCACCAATTTGTGAAAGTTTTAGTTCAATAACTACTACGTTGCTTTCTAACTTGCAACATTTTCGATTTATAATAACTTATTTATCATACTGAAATTTAATAAAACTTTACAGCATCATACGAATTTTCCCTTTGATATTTTAAACAGTGAAGTTTTACATTTGATTTATTTCCATTTATGGCAGTTTTTGACATAATAAAATGTCCATACTAGTATTACCTTCAACATGATTTATTATTCATGCAGGAGGTTCAACAAATTTACACTTTCAAAATGTTTAAACCACATTTCTGTTCATTTTAAAAAAGATCAATGTTTCTATAAGCTTATGGAGTTTCCCAATTTTTCATAACTATATCAATGCCAAACCCATGAATGTCAGAAAACCAAACACCATAAAAAATGCCAGACTTGACTGTCTGGGGGAAAAATGACTTGAAAGTCAACTTATCGAGGAAAAAAAATAGCGAAAATCAAATAAAAAGCTTATTTACTCCGAGGGAAAAGCGAAATAATTTGAAAAGTAAGTCATGCAGCAAGAAAAGTGCATTTCCTTCTTTGTCGAAACATGATTTTCTGACATTTATGACTTACCATAATGCTTCTTGAATGACATAAAACCACCCTCGTATATAAGCCGTGAAATTACTTTTCTTCATAAATTTAAGACAGAATCCGTGCGTCCGACAAGTTCATTTTGCTAAGTGCTGAGTTATAGGGTAACGAAATTCACATCACGAAATTTTATGTCACCAAACAGTGTTAAACGACACTGATGCCAAATCCTGCCAAAAATATGAAGTTATGGCTATAAAAATCCGCCTTTAGGCACATGGATTTATTACTGATTTGCATCATTATTTTTATATAGGTTTTCAATCGATTTCCTGCATTTGTACCACACAAAAACTGAAGAGAAAAACTGGTTAATTAGAAACACTAAACGCAATATACTGCTTTAAATTTATCTTGAAAACATACACTGTAAATAACCTATCTATTTCCACACCATGTAGAATGTTTTCACATGAACACCTAAATTATTTATTATTTTACCTAAAACGTTACGAGTAAGTTAAGGAAACTGCAAAATTCATTTAGTGTAATTAAAATGTAGCAAATAATTAATATCGATTTAGATTAATTAGGATCAGTTGATATTGTTTTTCTATTTCATTCGCATAACGATATATTCATCAGAAATCAGTTTCAATTTTCAAATTGATTTTAAGCAAACTCTAAGCACATTCATATAGCACTAAAATTTGTATTTAATTTAATTAATGTTCATTATGATTATATAGCAGAATATCCAGTTTTTTTCATTTTAGTGTAACACAAGTTCTTCAGAAATCAGTTATAACGTTTCTCAGTTGTAACTATTTCAAGATTTCCCCACTTAATTTGGATAATATACCGTAATTTAAGGACAACCCCTTAGCAGGGTATAGAACTGCACTTATTATTTCTAACTCATTGAAAGTCAGCCTTAATTCTTTAAAGTCACATGAAAATCACTGACATCTCCTTGATGCCAGAAGTTTCACTGCAGTCATTGAAACCCGTGAAATCAGGTTAATGTCCTTGAAGTTCCATTCAGGTATAAAAAAATTTTAAAGATATGTTTCCCCTCTTTGGGGTAATAACCTACTTGCGAGTAAATTTACAGCATTCACAAACAAAATTCGTAACAATTTTTGTACATCCCCAAAGAAAGACTGTAAATCAGTTACACAGAATGCTCCATAGATGGGGCTGATATCTCGAAAGGCTCTATTTTGATATATCACAGATGGCGCTGGCAGTTTTGAATGCAGTCCTTTGGGTGGCATTTTGTTGTCGCCGGTTTAAGATATATGTTTCCCCCCCCCCCATCGCTCTTTCAATTTCCTTTGTTATCCAGCCCCAGAAATTTGTATTCTTTATCCGAAAAAGCGGTAACAAATTGGTCCTATTTTTCACGAAAGACGTTACGATCATGAAAATGACGAATGATGTTGAATCTGTCCTACGAAGTACTACCAATAAAAAAGACCTCTTGAAAGGCATTGTTAACACTGCCTTTTGTTTGCCCAATAGCAACTTAAACAGCAACAAAATGTCCACTTTAACAGGAGAACTTTTTTGTTTGTTGAAAGGGCCTGCAGCATGCTAATAAAAAATAGGATGTTCTCAAGAACGTCTGTTTGAAGTGTGTGCAAAGTATTTATCATGCATCCTCAGATTCACTACTATCAATCTTGAAAAACATGTTTTACAAATAATCAGGGTTACAACCGCAATTAAATTTCACTTTTCTGAAGTTTTCGGGCTTTTGGGAAAAAAATTCCTGGATTTTGCCAGGATTTTTAGAAAAATTTCCCTGACTTTTGCATGAAAATGTTTAGAACACGTTACATGCCATTTCGGTGTTACACTGATATCGAAGTCTATGTTCTGAAATACACATGCATGAAAGCAGGCCTTGGAAAGCATTTAACACAACATTCCAAAAAAGAACTAGTTCTTAAGCCACATTTCAATAAAACCTGTTCAAAACATGCTACAAAATATTCAGTTTTATGTGTTCAACTTTAAGTAATTCAGACATTTTCGGAAATGCTGCTCAATCACGTGATCATTTTGTCGATTCCCAAGAGAGTGCAAATCGTTATCGCTTTCCATCACACCGTAAATTATTGTTATTGTTCTTAGCTGAGCTCAATATTTTATTGAATTTCAGCCTCTAATCCAGAGGATCCAGCGCAATAATTAAGCATTGTTTTACGCCAGGGTTCACCCATTGTTATTGAGCCAGCCAATGGGATGTCGTTTCGAGACAACAAAACGCTTCAGAATTTACCCAAAACTCCACTTTTGCCAATTTCTAAAACAAAGGGAAATGTCAAATAGCGATTTTCACAATTGTATAAAAGGGGCCCCGTTTTGGGGGGATCCATGAGCTCGCCAAAGAAACTTAGACCCATCAAGAAAAATCGTTAATTTTTGCCTTCAATGTATGGTAATGTAAAAAAAAATTCAGAACTAAAATTAGAAGAACAATGCACATTTATTTTCTCTATATGAAAATGGATCCTAGTAATTAAGATACCGACATTTATAGAAATTAATAAAGCAAATTACGGAAAAATATTAAGGGTTTATTTATGGATATTGTTTTGCTGTAATTAAACTAAACGTGGGGTCAAGGTTCTGGATATTTATTCAGGATGCAATCTGTTGTTATGAAGTGGAAGAAAAGAGCAAACACGTTTATTGACGAATCGGGATAAAAATACTAATGTAATATATCATTAAAAATTAACTAATTATCATAGAGCATCAATAATTTTTTTAAATGTTGCCTCATAGTTGGACGAATTTTATGATGACATTAACTCCACATCGAAAATGTGGGCCCTGCAGATTGAGAATTCACAATACGTTAGTTTTTAATTGAAAATTTTGAGACTAAACTCAAATTTTACAAATTTGGATGAGAATTTCTTGCAAATACGCTGAAACTGTTCCATAATGTTAGCAAAGATCCATCAAATAATGGTGTATACATGCACACATTCGTGTAAACAATGTAATTCCTATTATGCACATGTATATAGTGTATTCGGGTCATAGTTAAATAACAGAATTGACCATTTTGATATCACGTATGGTATAAGGAAATTAGTCAGGACGTTACTTTTGAACCCCCTTTTAAGTTACTTAAGAATGTTCAATAAATTAAAACATACATGTATTAGTGTGTGTCTGTGTGTGTGGTTACCACGAGTGTAGCTGGTGGTCATGTAATGGATTTTCTCCCAGGGCACCAGCATTCATTAATCATGACGTGGTTGAAATTTATGGGGCTACATCAGGGAAAACACGTGATGAATCGCAACTCTCACGGCCGTAACACGATACGCATTCGTAATGGACCTTGTCTCGTGTCGATTTTGGGTGTGGATAGGGTGTAGGGAAACCGAGGGTCGAGTGAATTAAGGACCATAGGGAATATTTCAACAGCCAATGAAAAATGGGCGAAGCAACGCCACCAATCCGTCCAAGTGCGACCTCTGGCGGTGCAATGGACCCCTTTTTAACACTCCTCCCAAACTACATAATTCAACACCATTATTTTCACGTTATGCAGATATGAAGAGTGCCAAGCCATAACGTCGTAAGTGCCCACTCCAACACAAATAAGTTTTTCAGATGTTTTTTAGCGGTGATAAAGCAATTGGTACACCCCCTAGGCCTTTTGGAGTTGAAAATTGACAGGACCACCACCCTATGCGAAATATCAGTTTGTAGTAGTCAATACCGGAATATTTCTTGATGGGATGGAAGCGCACAAAAATATTTAAAACTCAAAAAATTTGGAGATATCCAAGAAGAAAATCATAAATATCACTTAAGTAAACTGGGCCAAGAAGGGGGTTATGGGGGTTTGTATGACTGTACAAACCGTCAAAATTTATTGGGATTCTTTCCCAAAAAGAATATTGCACATTCTTTCAAATCCTGAGCACGGGATAAAAAGCAAACCTTGATAAGGTGGACATGAATAAAGGTTACTTAATTTTGAGTCCATGGAACCAAGCCAGAACGTCAAAATGAAAGAATGAATTATCTCTAGCCCCTATTTGCCGCGAGAAAATAGTGTTTTGAACGTTTATTGTGGGTGCAATTCGTGTGGCACATACGACATTATGGACAATTATTCACCAAAAACAACAATTGTTTCACTCGTGACTGTGACTGTTCTCGTTACTGTTTCACGGAATCACGAAACTATCCCAGTTTGTTTTCCGCTCCTGAAAATGTGATTATTGGCACTTAATACGTTATGGTTTATCACCCTTTATATAGCGGTTTTTATGAATTCCTCAAACTCGAAATTTGCATGCATAAAAAATTACTCACGGGAATATACGTTCCATTTCCAGGCAATAAGGGAATATTTCTCATAAATTGAATTTTGCATTACGAAAGGAAAACCGTGGTCAAGCCCTAAACTCCGAGGAATGAAAATGCTAATTCTTCTGGTGTGGTTTGCTCGGTTGACCAGAAGAGGAAGGAATTAATGAGGCGTCCAAAAATATTCCTGAGAGCCAATTTGCTTAACACCCATTGAATGCAAAAAAAGACGTCCAATTGAAGTCCTTTGCTGCTTTATGCAAGAGCCAATAAAATTTGCATATTTTTATTACTGTTCCTTCAGGAAATCCGAGAGCAGATTATGGAAATGTAATCATTTCGCTCCCAGCGAACGAGAAATTCCTGTCGGCGATTAATGACGGATCCTTAATTAGCCCAATTAATTAAAAACCACTTAAATTTAGCCAATAGAGAAGTCGAAGGAAGCGAAATCCAAGACAAAAATGCGAATTATTTAGTGAAATTGAAATATTTGGTGTAAAGCGAAGTGCTGTATAGCGAAACATGTTTTAGCTGCAAGCCTTCATGCATATAAATTACACGGGACTCGTTACAAATCTCATTCAGAATTTTTTTTAGAAAAGTCACTTAAATTGTTGGTTAAAAATGTATAAATTTTATTTTATTTCAAACTAGACAACTCAATTAATGCGACTATTCACTGTCGTGTTAAAATGTATTTAATACATTTTTAACATTAACTGTTTATGAAGGGAGAAAAAAATCAATTTTAGCAATTATAACAAGTTATTTGAAGCCAAATTGCGTAATGTTTTGTGCACGGTGGACATCCCTGCAATTCAATTGCACGTTTGTGACTGACTTCTTGTTTGCAGGACCGAAATAATGTCATTTTCGAGGAACATCTCAGGTCTGAAATTAATTTCTTCCTCTCTACAGGAAACACGTAACTAGTTTTCCTGCAAACAATTGCCTCACGTTCTTCGTTTTCATTTCTTTTGTCCATAAACAATATTCGTTTTACTCAGTCCATTCTTATTTTTTTCTCTTCTCGATATTAAAAGTGGTCGTTTCACAGCCGCCTACAGCTGGCGCCCGAAGACGAACAACCACTTAACGTTGGTACCAGCCATCGAATAACGTCGTACCCACCACCGTTTGCATTCCCCAAATTTCCTTCATTAACCCTTTCAGGGCGATGAACAGCGCCATCTGCGGTCGTGCGACAATATTCGGTCGAACACCTGTTAGTTTCGACAACATCTGTTGAATCAATTTTCGAAGTTGAATCCAAGCTTTCCATTACCCTGTAACCATAGATATCGTGGAACGTTGTTTTAGACGGTTCTTGGTTTAGCTTCTGTTACCATGACAACAATAATTTTCAACAGTTCCAATTTATATTAACATGGTAACCAAGAGCAGTTACATTCTACACGTTTGATGTCTAACACATTCGAATCCAATAACCATGGTACTAAAGACAAGTGGCGTTCTACATGGTTGATTTCCAATAGATAAAAGTTAACCATTGGAATTCTAATTTACTTGGCAACCATGTAAACGGACGTTCTATTTCCAATATGTACCCTATGGAACGGTACCATAGCCTTGTCCAACTGTTATATTAGTATTTCTCTTCTTAACGATCGATTAAGTTTCCACAAGTGGGCAGAGCGGCGCAAAAGCGCAATTATCACATCAACAATGGCTAATCGCTCGCGATGGACGTTTATTTAGTCGAAACCTCATTTTAAAGTCCGCCTTCTATTAGCGCTTCACACATTAATCTACTTTGGAATTAGATCCATGCATGTCATTCGTCCTCCGTTCTGGATGTCATCATCAGACGTTGGAATGCATTTCAACTAAGACAGCATAGCTTGCAAATGATGTTAGTGAGTATCCCCATGAACGGCATTTAATTCTATTTTCCTTATATCCGGCGCTTGTTTCGTAATTACGGCGGATTTTTTGGGCTGGGGAACCTGGCAGCTGTTTGAGCTTGGCCAGCTACTGTCCTAAGTTGAAGCCTGAATGAAAATCCCCTTCAACAATGACGTATTAAAACCAAATTTGGGCATCCCAACCGATATAGCGAATTCCCAACCGAGCAGCTGTAGCCAGCCTTCTCATTGGTGGATCGAACCCAGCTCTAGAAACGTAGCAATGTAACATTTTCATTATGTCTTTTTAAGGTCTTAATTTTAATTTAATGACAAACATAACTTCGGTCTAAAATGCAAATGATCTAATTCACGAAAGAAAGATTAAGCAGGAAAGCCAAAAATAATTACTTAACAACAAATGAAAATAAAATTTGTTATACATGTAACGGAATAATGTAAATGTATCTCAAGAACATGCCTTAGATTACTGCTGATACTTTGATTACTATTATGTCATTATTATCACATTAATTATCACACAATTATGATGTATTGCAATGAGACGCCTACGTAATAAAAATGCTAATAATTTGTTGTTTAAATTTGCCTCACTTCATGCTGCAGGTGAGCAATAATTACTTAGGGAATCTTCTTAATTTAAACACTAATTACAGATTTATAAATAATGATAACCTTCGGTATGTCAGCATTTAACAGATATATACAGTGAAAGCTCGATAACTCGACTTCCTATAAATCGAATAATACGCTAACTCGAACTTTTAATCAAGTCCCGA